>JAOUQW010035821.1:0-18882 GCA_028565825.1 Olivaichthys viedmensis | reverse complement strand
GCTGCTGGGCTTTCTTGGCTAAGCTGGTGGTGTTGAGGGTCCAGGTGAGGTCATCCGTGATGTGCACACCAAGGAACATGGAGCTAGTAGAGGTTATATACTGTGTGTACAGTCAGCTTCAGAATTATTGGCACCCTTCATGACTGAGCAAAAATGAATATATAAAATTAATTACAAATGCAATGCGTGATATTTTGAGCTTAAACATATAGGGACGCTTTATAGTTTTATTTTAATATTTTTTCAAACATTAAAAGTTATTTTAATTTGCGTTTTTTCTGCAATACACTTGTTTTAAAATTATCGGCACCCACGACACCGGAAAGAAAGTTGCGCTTTTATAATTATTTTTTTAATTTACAGAACTTCCAATGTGCGCTTTGATTTTGAAAGGCATCTGGTATTTACAACTTGTGACTGAGATCTTTGTGTATGTGGACGCTATATAGTTTTATTTTAACAAGTTTTTTTCCCCTCAAAACACTGGTTTCAAAATTATCGGCACCCCTACAGTTAAATTTTGATGAAGCCCCTTCTTAACCTCCTGGCAGAAGGAACCAGGTTTTGAGCTAAAATGTCCTGGTACTAATTCATGATGTCATCAATCTTCCCAAGAGCCGCAAAACAGCCCCAAAGCATCAATGATCCACCTCCATATTTTACAGTGGGTTTTGGGGCTTTTCCTTGTATTCAGTGCCCTTATCCCCTTGGGCCATGCACAGACATTATGAGGGGCAGTGGCTCAAGCAACTACACCCACCCCACACTGCAGTGCAACTACGTTTGATCGGTTCGCCATCGCGCAATCAATCTTGGGAGCTAGAGCATCACGTCACTCACGTCGCTCTATCCCCTGTCATTAAAGTTTTATGACAACAGCAATTTAATTTGGTCTAAGAATAGTATTCATAATAATTAACAATAACAGCCCACAGCAAAAACAACATAATTATCATTATTATTATTATTATTATTATTATTTATTTATTTGGTCCATCTCAGCAAAGGAGGGCAAAGGGACAGTGGCTCGAGCCACTGTAGCCACTCTCCCCTGTTCACGTGCCTGCTCTCAGCCTTCTTTAGTGCAACTCTTCCAAACAGCTTGTTGTTATGGACGAGGCATCTAATAGTTGATTTTGAAACTTGACAACCACAAGATTTAACGAAACTGTGCAATTCTGAAAACTGTGATAATTATGATTGTGCTTAATTGTATTTTTAACTGTTTATGTATTCTTTAAAATCCATTACCTGACTTGTGCAGATCAACAACCTCTTTTGCATTAAAAATCTTTTGGTTTTGGTAATGGACGATGAAGGGATTTTACATGTGTGCAACCTCATATTTGGTCAAAGGCAACAAGAGAGTTTCTGGAGACTGAGAGCTATTTAAAAATATGGATTTTTTTAGGTGACAATTTTTTTTGCACTTATTTTAAAACATTCTTTAAGGGCTGTCCAAAATTTTGCCACATATGTTTTTTTAAAGGGTAATACTGTTATTTAAAAGTTCTCCGACGTTCTTATGAGCACGATTTTCTCCAATCGTTTGAGTGGAAAATTTGAGTCATTGTGTGTAATGTTTCTTTTATACAATCATTTTTGTCCATTTCTTGATGGGTGCCAATAATTCCAGAGTTGACTGTACATGCATACCTGAATGTGAATAACACTAAGAAACGTGCGTGATTTTATTTTTTCTGATCAACAAGAGAGATCTGGACAAAGATCCAAACAAAGACAAGCTAAAGAAAGACAAGACAAATTCAAAGTGTCACAGTTAAAAGGCGACTTGCTATTTTGCATTGATTAGACCTGATGTTTAAATCAATGCGTAATTATACCACCTTTTCTTTGCACACTCACAGCTAGGTCTTGATTTTTTTTCCAGCACATGTTGTTTTTAGGCCCTAAATATTGATTTATTGATTTATACGCCGCAGCCACTAATTTTTAACTTTCAATTCAGAAGGTGATGAAAGAAAATGAAGCACTGTTGAGTCCTGAAATGCTTTAAAGAAAAATCATCAGCCTCGATCAGCCGAGACATGTTTGGTGTCTGATGATTGCTGCTTTAGCTTTGCACTAGAGCTACGAGGCTTACATAGCTAACAAAAGTAATGAAAGTCTCACGCAAAATCTTATAGTCTTATATAAATCTCAAATAAATACAGACCCACATCTTCAAACCTCATTATTAAGCAACTTAATAAAAATTTTAAATAAACAGTTTTGTAAAATAGCAGGGATAGTCTGTATTTACACAAGTCCCTGTCAACTTATTTCTGTAATTAGGTTTTTAGTTCTGTCACAGCTGAACCCGACCAAGGGTGCAGTACCACCCCGCTCGCTCCCCGGAGTATTAGCACTTCCGGGTTTCCGGATTAGCAGCTGCGTCACATTAGCCTCATTAAGCTAAGACTACATATACACACACAGGACATTGACTCCTTGCGAAGTTTTGCCTCACTATGCTGATCAAAGCCGAGCGTTTCATGTTTCTGCCTTCACGTTACGACCTTTGCCTGATCTACGACCTCTGCCTTTCGGATTTACGTATTGGATACTTTTGCCTCGCGGACTGCCTACACGTTACCTGGATTTACCTTTCTGTACTTTGGCTATTGAGATTGTCTAACCCAAGAAATAAAGAACGCTGCACTTGGATTCTCGTTGTGGTCTCCTTGGTTCCGGTGACAGATTATATGAAAATAATTGATCTGCTCTCATATCTGCAAAATTAAACCTTACTACATGGCCTTACTATTGATTTCACATTTGATTTGATGTAAATTCTAAATTATTTTATGGAATAATAAATGAAAAAACAGATGAGACATAATAATGAGAAATTGCTTAGCAAAGAGACGTTCAGTAATAAACTGGACTGAATAAACGAATCTCCCATGTTTTGTCTTCAGCACCACGATAACAGCTGATCTACTGCTGAAAGCCAAGCAGGAGGGCTTTTCAGACCGGCAGGTGGGCCAGGCCCTGGGGTCCTCAGAGGCAGAGACACGCGCCCTGAGACTGAGCCACAACGTCCAGCCCTGGGTCAAGCAGGTCAGGACCTCCTGCCCCAATCACCACAGCTATCGGTGCCTTTTTATTTTTATTTTTTTATAATAATAACTAATGAGATTGACTGCTCTCTTTCAGATTGACACACTATCTGCAGAGTACCCTGCTGTCACTAACTATCTGTACTGTACCTACCATGGCCAGGTGAACCACTATAATAAGTTTTGTGCCATTAAGGTACCCATATAACTGCTGTTATTAATAATAAGAAACGCCATCATTGCAGTGCAAGAAACGGTGTACAAAACCAGGACATAAATAAAAATTACAGTGTACTAAATATGGAAATAATACAAATTACATGTTACTTGTTGCAAAACCATTTTTCCAATATCCAACATCACAGGAAAATAAAACGCAGTAAAACAGGTGAGGAGGATTAAAGCATGATTTCTAGTAACACAAAAGCAAATGCGTGTTTGAAAAGATATACAAAATACAATCTTAAATGTCGTTTTTCAATTGTTTTGACGAATCCTGATTCTAACAAAATTGCGCTTGCGAGATTTCCTAAAATAGTTCTGCATTTTTCTAACTATGGCTTTATGACAGCAAGTTGTGGAAGTACTTACACACATGTAACTATATGCTGTAATTCGTATTATTTCCATATTTAGTGTATTGTATTTCATTTTTTTAAATAAAGTGTTACAAAGGCAAAGTGCATTGGTATTTAATGGTATTTAACAATGAATCCTTCATTGAAGTCTATTATGAAGCATGAAGACTCCTGAAACCCAGCCACAATGGTTCTGCCATTGTAGCCATAAGATCGGTGAAAGTAGGCTTGTTCTGTTCTAACAGGAACACGACCTGGACTTCAAAGATCAGGCTGTGATGGTTCTGGGCTGTGGTCCTTATCACATTGGTGAGTAACTGGCCAGATCCAAGTCTATATTACTGAGCAGTGGAGCAACATCTCATTGGCTTTACATGGCCAATGTATTAGCCCCCCTCTACCCTGTCTGTCAGTGGATAGGGACCACCACAGAACAACATTCTCAGCACAGCAGTGACACTGACATGGCAGTGTGTGTGTGGCCCTGGTACGAGTGTATCAGTATTGGGTGCATGGATTGGACGGATGGTGACTATACGCTTTGTCCAGTGTGAAAACGTTGGGTAGTAGTGCACCACGGGCCGTGTCAGTATATTCCTTTATAAGTTTGCGAGGCCTGAATGAAATGAGCCTTGAGTTTGACACCTGTGGTCGAAATAATATCTAATATCTGCTTAGCCATGGTCCAGTTGTGGTCCCTTTCCATTGATGGCAGTTTCTAAACAGACACATTGGTCTGCACAGGTCTTTTAGACTGCACAGTTCATTTGCAGACCTAATCTATGAATCTAACCCAGCTGGCTCTGATATTGGGGCACTTCCAAAAACCTTGACTAGCTGGATCAGATATGGTGGATTTGGGTTGATGTTGAGCTCTGAATGGCAGTAGAGTAGGTTTGGACACTGACTGCTCAAGCCTTATGTACAAAAACTTCCAATCTCTCAGTCTTCCACTGAAACCAGTCAAATGAATGACTCGCTCAGTGAAATAAATGACTGAGACCAGCGCCACAATGTTAATGATGTAATGCAAAGAGGTTTGGTGTAAGGTTTTAAAGTCCTTGTCAGGGTTTGTCTTGTTGGACGAAGTGACCACATCCATCCTCCAGTTATTCGTTTGGCAGACACGAGTGTAGAGTCTTCAACACTGAGCTCCCACTGCCATATTCTCCTTTAGACAATTCAGTACTGGAAATTTAATCTGCATCCCTAAAAGTGGCTCCTACGTGTCCTAAAGTGCTTGTTGTTATGAGCGAATGGCGGTTCAGTTTGACCCTCCTGTGCTCCAGGCAGCAGCGTGGAGTTCGACTGGTGCGCCGTGTCCAGCATCCGCACCCTCAGACAGATGGGAAAACGCACGGTAGTGGTGAACCACAACCCCGAAACAGTCAGCACCGACTTCGACGAGTGCGACCGCCTCTACTTCGAGGAGCTCACGCTCGAGCGCATTCTCGACATCAACCAGCAGGAGGTGAGAGGTCAAAGGTCACACTGTGCACCTGTTCGCTTTGGGTAACTGTAGGACAGTGCTCACTTTGTATTGTTTTTGTCAGGGGCAATATATATTCAGTATATTCGGAGGAAGGGAGTGCCATCATTTAGCGATAGCAGTGAGACGTCACAACACTTTTTTGTGTCGTCAGAGCTCGAGAGCTTGACATGAATGAACAGCGCCGCTAAAGAGGAGCTGAGACATCGTGAGTTCTTGCTTGGGACGATTGTGGGATGATAAAAAAAATAATATATATAATCAGTAACAGTATTTTTTTGGGATTCTCAAAACACGCTGTAGTTTACGACTGAGGGCTTTGTACACAGGCTTTGCTATTTATGTGTGGAGAAATATGTACGACAAAAAATCCTAAATAAAATATGCACTATTCTGCGACAACTTGCAAACAAAGTGCATCGTTTAAAAATAAATAAATAAATAAAAAATCGAACCGAGTTTCACCGTCATCACTACCTCTGAAGATTCAAGTGTCCAAAGTAGAAATCTTATACGATACTGTATACTATAATTATACTATAACATTTATGTACATTTACTGGCCACTTGCAATACCGTGCCATGTCATATTTGACCGGATATGAACCGGTCCTCCTCTGGTCCCAGATTGTGGGATAGCAGTAGAAAGAGTACAAGTAAGATTATAACAGAGAAAAATCAGCTTAAACAGAGTATAGATCCCTGAGATACGTCAAGGACCTGGTGTTGGACGTCTATCAGGAAAGAACCCCAAAACATCATCAATACAACAGCATTACGTTTGTTCTTGAAAAAAACACAGAGAATCATAAAAACCTATACAAAAGTATATTCATGCCTCGAGATGAAAACGGAAAAACTACCAACTACATGCATGGAGCTGCGCGGAACGGCTGTTAGTCTGTTTGTTATTACTCATCTCTTTTTATTATTCATGTTGTTACTGGATTTCCTTCCACAGTTTATAAGCTCGTGTTGGTGGTTTGCTTTGACCTTTTAAACCACAAGAGTCAGATTATCATCAGCCTACCAGCGAAATCCCATTACACTGAAGTGTGTTCAAAATAAAGGCGATTAGCTTCACAGAGAACTGAACTCTGATTAATGCCTGTGTGGCCATGCCATTAGAAAATCAACTGTAATAACCCGATACTCTCACACGATGAGCAGTTAACTCCCCAGGGACTGTTTTCAGGGGCATAAGACAAACTGGTATTATCTTGGCTCTCCATCTCCATAGAGACTGCAAAACCCTGATCACGTTCAGGCACGTTCTCCAGCTGAGCTCGTCTCCACATGGTTGATCTTGACTTTTCCTTTCCTGTTATAAGCTGGTAAAAGTGGTGAACGGATCACAGGGGGATTAAGGGTTTATTTATTTGATTTCGTGCTATAGGGAGAAGGCAAGACTCCAATATGCACTGTCTCCTGCGTTGAAACTTGCAGATTCCTTGTTGGGGTAGCCACTATTATGTTAGCATTGTGGGAGCGTATAAAACACAGAGGAGGCTGTCAAAAATGCCGCTTGAATAATGAAGTGGTCATGCATGCGGTTTCCATGGGAATGCGGCGGGATGGATCAGCGAGAAGGAAAGCATCATGGCGCGAGTGAGAGTGGAAGAGTGCAAGGGTTACGTCACAACACCTGCTCCGCAATACTTGTACATAATAATAATAATAATGATGATGATGATACATTATACATTATATAGCACTTTATAAACGTTTACAAGGTGCTTTACAGAGCAATTATAAAATTGAAGAAAAATAACCGAGATTATTTGAAAAAAAAAAAGAGAGAGAAAGAAGGGGTAAAAAAGAGAAATGTGTCCTAACTGGATGCAGTGTTAAATAACAGCACGTTCAGAATATTTTTAAAGCTGCTAAGGGCGTGTCAGTGGCTTGCATGTTTCCAGAGCTTGGGTCCACGGTGCAGAAAAGCCGACTCCGACCCCGTCAGCCAGGTTTTTGGGATATTAGCAGGTTTCTGTTTCATCACCCAGGTGATCTTCAATCATTTCACTCAGGTTGGATAGTTCAAGACGTGCAGACTTTTCAAACTTAATAAAAGAATCTTAAAAGAACGATGTGATCCCTCGTTCTGATGCGTGTGATGGATTCCTGCAGGCATTCTGAACTTGCTGTAAGTTACTCATGGAGGTCTTGGGTAGGCCGGATAAGAGGCCATTACACCAATCCAGTCTAGTTGTCACAAAGGCAGGTACAAGTGGAGATAAAGTTCTAGAGATATTACAGAGGTGATGCTGTTTTGCATGTGGTTTTTAAAATGATTCTTCTGTTCCTGGCACAGCTTTTGGCTAGAAACACACCAGTAAAGAAACACTAATGAGATAAATAATACATGTAAACAACCATAAAGGGGATTAGGGAACCTATTATCTCCTATTTAAAAGGAAAAAAAGCTGTGCGCATAACTGAAGTGTCATAAAATTGAGCAATTGATCTGCGGTTTGGAAGGGAGTTCCAAGTATTATTCATAAAAACAAATCTGTCTTGCCAATTTTGATTGAAATAAATGAAACAGATTGTGCTCGAATGAATGATATACAAATCATTTTTTGTCAAATTGTAGTGATAGGACGCCTCAATAAGCTTCACGGTGTAAACGACTCCATATCAAGGTTACATGTCTACTCATATTTCTATGAATCTTCAATAGTCAGCCTGATTGTTGGAAAACTCTTCTTTTCATCATCTCTTCTGAAGGGTTGTACGGGCTGCATCGTCTCAGTGGGAGGGCAGATCCCCAATAACCTGGCCATGCCTCTGCACCAGAATGGCGTGAAGATTCTGGGCACGCATCCACTGCAAATTCACCGGGCCGAGGAGAGATCTGTCTTTTCCAGAATCCTGGATGAGCTCGGAGTCTCTCAGGCGCCGTGGAGAGCCCTCAGCTCACTGGTGAGACCGCCTTATGCACTGAAATGATATGCGTCTTCTTCTTGATCGTGCTTCTCTTCTTCTTGTTTTTGTAGGCACACTTTCGTGCAGTCTAGGCAGGACATGCAACACAGCATGGGAGCTTGAGGTGAAGAGGAATAGCAATAAGCAATCCTTTAGAATAGAGTAGAAATGGGGGGGGGCTAATGAAGACCGGCAGGAAGGCTATCTCAAAGTTCAGGAGAGATCTGCATTTAGTGAACATAGAGAGCGCGGTGGATTATAAAATACGAGGAGACTACTCTACTATTTAAAGCTTTGTATGCGTACGGCGTGCAAAAACTTTCTAGTTTGAAACCTGGCTGCTGTGCTTTGGACTAATTGAAGTTTGTTTCTGGATGCGGCATGGCATCCAGCTAGAAGTGCATGACAGTAATTTAATGTAGGCTTTTCAGTCTAACCCTAGAGATCTGGGAATCTAGCAGATGTATACTGTTTAGCTGGGTGTCATCTGCATAGCAATGAAAGTTAATGCCATGCTGCCAAGTAATATCTCATAGTAGTATGCAGTACAGAGCCTTGTGGCACTCCATAATTCCCCATTTACACTTCCAAAGTGGTGGCAGGTAAGAGCTAAACCAGGTGAGCGCCTCTCTGCAAACACCGACACGATTCTCGAGGCTACCCCAGTAATTATTATGGCCTGTAGTGTTAAATGCTGCATAATCTAGTTCCACGAGTAGCGATAAACATCCCCAGTCTGCAAACATAAGTAGGGAAGTGGTGGCTCTGTGGTTAAGGTTCTGAGCTAATGTTCAGAAGACTGTGAGACCAAACTCCAGGACCGCCAGAGAATCAGTGCTGGGCCCTTAAGCAATGCTTTCGATGATCAACCAAATTAATAAATGTAAATAAAAGTAAGTCCTTTGTTACTGTTTTTGTGCCATGACGTCAGACTGAAACTGTTTATATCGACGCATTCTCGGCAGGAAGGAGCACAGTTTGAGAGACGTCGAAATTTGTTTTTGGTTCATTTTGTTCTTAGTATTGTTATCATCACATCACGTTTGTTTAGACTTTTCTGAACACCGTTTTCTGAATAAAATTGCTTATCGCTGTTCACCTCATGTCATGCGTGTGAACAATTTCCTTACACAGGCTAGCTGCGTTTTAACACTTGTGCATTTTGTACCCCCAAAGCACAACACGCGCCATCCAACTCTCCCGAGGTGTACTGAGTGCTCTTGGGCCTCAAACACGAGAAGTGCTGAAATGTGTTGTGCTTCGTGGACGTAGACGTCGCGTCCATTAGCCACGCCGGCTCTTTTGGGAAGAGAGATGGCAGTGCTGGATTTTAATAGACCTCCTCAACTACTGAAATAACCAGAGCAAGGTGCACTCAACACTCAGGGAGACGCCAGCTCGCTTGGTGTTCTACTTGTTTTGGGGGAATGAGCCATTTCTGCTTCTAACACGCAGCACCTCCTCGAAGGTTTTGTGTTATTATTTGTAATGTAGGTCGTCATTGAATAGTCCATTATCGAAATGATACGAGTCAAGCAAAAGTCTTTCCAGACAATATAACACATGCACAAAACAGCGAAATAAAAAAAAAAGTCCTGTGACCCGTTTGAGTTGTTTAAATAGTGAATTTCTTTGCCAGTTCACATGAAAGTTTAAAAGGTTCTGGAGATAAATTCGGGCTCCAGTAATTGTACGTTTTTATAACAAACACCTACAAACACTTTTAAATCCTGTCGGTATCTGTCTCTGTATCTGTCTCTGGTTATTGGGGCTTGTGTAGTACACAGCAGCCTAACAACTGATGTATTATTGTGTGTGTTTCAGGAAGATGCGTTTGCATTTGCCAATAAAGTGGGTTACCCCTGCCTCCTCAGGCCATCCTATGTTTTAAGGTGAGTCAAATCGTGACCTTGGTGTTAAAAGGTTCTATCTGGCATTTTGGTGGAAAATTAGTTAACCACGTAAACTTCATACTTTATTTTTCCTGTGCTGTTATTTTTTATTTTTGCAAAGGTTTTGGTGTAATGTTTGAAAAAATAAAAGGTTCTATCTCCAAACTCACAGATAAACTTGGTTTTATAAGGTTCTATCTGCCAGCCAATCAGCATCCAGGATGCAGCTGGGGTCAATAAATATCCAGGTTTTATTCACACACTGACAGGAAAGAGCAGACTCGAAACATCAGTGTGGAGAACCAGAAGAGAGAGAAACTTTCAGCTGCAGATGTTTTGCTCTGCGTATCTGCTGCTCTTACGATGTGTAAATGTTGAGGCTCATTAGAAAGCCTTCAGCTTAAAAATGTCTTTCTCCACTGAGTTATTACCATTTATTACTAATTTATTAAGAATGAGGGCTTGATTAATGAGCGACAACCAGATAGAACCTTATAGAACCAAACAGTACTTGATCTTACAGAATAATGAGGTTCTGTGTTTGACCAGTGTTCAAAAATCCACTTTATAATCATATCAGAATGTTGATAATATAAATGTGAGGTGATATTAAAGTGTCGGCCTTGTCGAGCTGTAAATGTAGATTTCAGGACTTTAGAGTTTTTCTAGCTAGAATATCAAAACTTTGAAGCCCCAGACCGCAGAACCGCTCTATCACCCAGATAGAACCTTATAACACTAAGCTCACGAGCTGTGTCATTGACCTGCATTGTGTTTCTAATAAGTGCCTGTTGGACACATACTTTGTTCATTTGTATATTTAATAAGAAAATTGGTACATTATTGAAACATTTTAATATGCAATAATTTTAAAATATGTAGAAAAAAAAAGATGTATGCCATTGACGACATTCAAGTTTTGTCGACTAAAAGTAAAACGAGGGATCCTAAACATTCTAATGTGCTTTTTTTTTCCCCCTACATTTATTACATATTACAAATATGTAAATGTTATGAAAAATTTGGGTCACACTTTATTTGCAGGGTTCCTTTATAAAACATTCGTAAGCATGAAATGAATCTTTTCTAGCGTAATGCTGGATGATTTATGTAAGCCTTATGTCGAAGCTCGTAAGGTGACAATGTTGTTATGCTGTTATATGACTGTCTTCACATGAAGGAGAGAAGAAACCTCGATTATCATTATAGATGGACTATTCGAGACCGCAATAATCAAAACATTTTTATTCTAATGTTACAAGCTGTCTTTACTAACGTTAAATTAATGCAGCTTTGAGGCATCGTCTATGAAGTGTCCATCATCATGCTACCTTTTGGAAAGTGTATTTACTGTAAATGCTTCATGTAGGAGTATAGAATTGCATGTTTTAAGGTGAGTATAATGTGTGATTTAGCTTTAAGACTTCATTATAGCATTTAGACAGTTTGACATTTTGGTTCTCATCTTGGATCAATCAGAATGATTATAACAGTGGGCCGGTACATATTTCCAGGTTTTAAATCGCAGATAAGGTGAACTAGCTAAGAGGTGGGAATTAGGAACGACTAAAATAAGAAAAAAATGGAGTTAAAAAAAAAAGTCTCAGATGTTTTCAAATCCCAGAAATGACCCTGGTAGCCTTTAGTGCAGGAAGTCGGAGAAGTCTTTTTCTCGTGTACTTTTGTAGTCTGTAACCTTCCGTAACTAATACTGTTAGGGCACAGTGCAGTTTCCTTAATATATTGCGATTTTCAGTAAAAATCTTTTCAACAACCTTGTTGTAGAAATTTCGTTTTCCCTGATGCTTTTTTTTTTTTTTTTTTTTTTTTGCACTTGACTGCTCTCATGAGACCTGTGCTTTTAGCACTGTTGTTCAGCCAACTGAGGAACACGGCGCCCACAGCGGGGTCTCTGAGAACCTGTTACTCGAATAACACCACATAACAGTTACCCATAATGCCCCAGCAAGCCACGGGCAGTAGCACAAAAGAGATTTTTAGCTCTGACTTTAAACGGTTCATTTGGGCTAGCAGACAGTGGTGTGGATGCTTCATGCACAGTGGATATTTTTTATTACAGCTTTTCACTAGGAAACACTTATATTCAGTTTTTTAACCTTATACAGCATTGTATTGCTTTGGCCCAATTGTACGTTGCCTAAACGTGCCTTTGTTAGTGATTGTACAGTAGGCACTAACGTAATATCGAACATCCCATAGGCCCGCTAGAGAACATTATTGTAGCGGCAGTGATTGAGGAAACAAAAGCTACTTTTAAAGAGAATGACAAGGTTTTAGCATGAAACTAGCGCTGGCAGTGAATGCGACCTGTAGCACGGTATATATCCATGTCTTTCTCCTAACAGACAGAATGCATGGGGTTGCATGTTATCTACTCATATAAAACTCCTCGTCCAGAAAATACAGCTGTAAGTGGTTCAGCTATTTAAGCAGATTAAAAGAAATGGACAAAATATTTGTGATATTATTTTTAGACTGAGATAGTGTTGGAATGTTTTGGCAGACCGTTATTATTTCTCACATTACCAAAACCATGAAATTCTGCCTCAACCGTTGGCAGTTAGAAACTCAACATTTTCTCCTTCACACTTTTTCTGTTTTTTTTTCTGTTGTTGTTGTTGTTGTTGTTGTTTTTGTGTGAGAGCGCTCGGAGGGTTGGCTGACCTTAATCTCCCTCGCTGTTTTGCATTTTTGTCCAACGTTTTGTTGTGTCACTGCGCTGCCATCCCTGAAGGCTAATTTACGAACGACACATGCATCTGCTTTAAATGAAGTTCTTTGAGTCTTTTTATTTAATTTTTTTTACTTCCTGGTGTCAGTGGTTCTGCAATGAACGTGGTCTACGGGGACGAGGAGATGAAGCGTTTCTTGGAGGAGGCGACCCAGGTGTCCCAGGTGAGTCCTGTCCAACAGCTCGAAGGAGATCCTTACTTTAATGCACTTCAAATGTCTTAAAATCCTTTATTATCCAGTGTAGAGAAAAATATGGCCCTCAAAGTTTTCTGAACAAAAAGCTGCTTCTGAAAAAGAATTTGATTCAGGAAGGTGTTTGTGGGCTGTGTGATTAGAAAAACATCGGAGTTTAAATGTTGAAATGTAGTCAAATTAACAATATCTGACTGAATAATTTCTGCAAAATTATGATTAGGCTGTTGGTGTAAACACACACACACACACACACACAGCCTGCTCTCAATTAGCCTGTGTTCATCTCTTCTATGACTTCAAGGCATGATTTATTTGCTTTATATCTCTCTTTCTCCCATTTTCCCTCACTCTTCTCCTGTTTTGTCTCTGTCATTTTCTAATCTCATGCTCTCTCATGCCCTCTTTCCTTCATTAACCTCATGTTCTCTCTCTCTCTCTCTCTCTCTCTCTCCTACTCTCCCTGCATCTTTTATCCTCCCTCTCTTCCCCAGTCTCTCTTTTTATTTATTTATTTATTTATTTATCTTTTCTTCACTAGTTTATTCACTCTTCTTGCACTCTCTCTTTCCCTCTCTCCCTCCCTGTTTCCCTCCCCCCCCTCTCTCTCTTCTCCTCTCTCCCTCTCTCTCTCTCTCTCTCCTCCTCTCTTTCTCTCTCTCTCTCTCTCTCCTCCTCTCTTTCTCTCTCTCTCCCCCCCTCTCCCTCCCTCTCTCTCTCCGTCTGTTTCCCTCTCTCTCTCTCTCTCTCTCTCTCTCTGTGTGTGTGTGAACATGATTTTATTCCTGTTCCTGGACCAAGATCCCTTTGGTTAAAAGTAATGTTGATCCAGGAACTACAACCACTGCCGTGTGATGTCATCAGCGTGCGCCTCATAGTCCTGAGCCACTTGAAAATTCCCTCCAGACGCACCAGTCGGTTCTCAGACAGAAATGCACCAACACTGCTCGTTTAAGCACAACCATTAGCTCAGCAGGCCAGATAGCCCCACCACGTACTTTAAATGAGCGATGAAAGACAACCGGCTTCAGTATTTTCATTCAATTCAAGATTTTGTTTCATTTAAGAGCTGCACAAGTCTTTACCTCGCTGAAATATGCCGCATTTTTAAACGGCTCAGCTGGCGTTAACTAGCCACGCACAGGTGCTACTAAGAGGGTTTAAATGGTCAACTGCAGCTAATTGTGGTCAATGTTTCGATATTTCTAACCCATAACACAAGAAATACGGAGCAAAACAAAAGTTTTCCTGTCTGTCGTGTGGCTCAGGAGCGGAAGGTAAACACTGACGACGTATCAGATCTCTAACTGGTTAAAGGTTATGTTGTTCCAAGAACAACAAATTAATGTTGATTCAGAAAAATGTCCTATTGGAAGTAATCATGTGCAGCGTCTATCTCTCTCTCTCTCTCATTCACTCGTCATTTGTTTTCTGTCTCTCAATTCAATGCAATTCAATTCAATAAGCTTTATTGGCATGACCATATACAGGAAAGACAAGAACTGTTAATAACATATTAATAAACACATTTAGTCGTATCAAAGAATGTCCATGTAAGGGAACAACGATGGAGCGGAAAAAAATAAATAATAATAATAACAATAACAACAGTAACAATTATAGATATATAAAATAAACAGAGCTGTGTGTGTGTGTGTGTGTGTGTGTGTTTGGGTGGGTCACTCACTGTCCCTGATACTGTGGCAGGAAGATGTGTACTGTCCTTCTAAAGCTCATGTCTCCTAACAGGACTGTCTCTCTCTCTTAGCACCGTTCATCACTTCAGCACGAGTTAACATTTCTTGCGTGACCCGAGATTAACATTTACATTTACGCCTCCAACACACTATTACTCCGAATCTCAAATGGCTTCCCATTCACTATATATGCTCACTACGCTGAATGTAGCATAATGCCATTGTAGACCTTATACAGTGCACTAGATGCCCAATAGGAAGCCATTTGCTATGCAGCCAGAGAAAAGAAAATGCGACTCTAATAAGTATCTGTTGGAAATTAAGTACTTAAAAGTAATATCACTCTTCGGACACATACCTTTGATACATAATCTTTTTTATTTAATTAAATGTACTAATTTAAAAAATGTGTGGCGTTAATGACATTCATTTCAAGCTACATAAGTGTCACGGCCGACCCCGACCTCAGGAGCACTTCCACCCCGCACCACCAGAGGTCCAACACTTCCGGGTCACCAGGTCACGCAGCTGTTTCAGTTTACCACAATCGCAGTGTATAAACACACACACAACCGGGACTCGGTGCGAAGTTTTGTTGTTATTCATGAGCGTCACTACTGAGCATTTCCTGGTCTGGTCTTTCGGTTACGAATTCGTATTATCCCTTCAGACATTTACGCTTTGGATTACGTCTCACTGTTTGTTGGATATACACGCCTGTTTAACGACCACGATTTTGAACGTCCCTTGTTTCTTATAATAAACCGCTTCTGCAATTGGATCTGTTGTTTCCTGGTTTTTCGTAACAATAAGAGTCATTTCGCCAAAATGTTTAGGAAACGCCGTGCGATAGACTTACAGTTTTAAGTTTTTTTTTGTTTTTTTAATTATTATTGACAAATATGCAGCTATAATGAAAATTGAAATAGTATTTGAACAGTTCATTCTCACAGTCCGAATATACACAGATTCAGTTTATCAGGTACTAAATAGGTTTCGCTTATAAATTGACAGCTCGGTGCATCATGAGTCAGAGAATCAGAGAACAGAATGTTACAAGGCAGGATTTAACACGCCTCTTCTTTCATGCGAGTCGTATATACCCTACACTTTCTGTCAAACCGGTTGATTTATGACTCTTGTGATTTATAATCCCCCTGTGATTGACGGGTCAGTTTAATTGACAGGAATGGCAGTGTTGGCGTGGGGTGGGATGGGGGTTTGGTCTGGGCATGTGTGTGCGTGTTAAAGGCAATCGTCATTGGGACTGTGTGTGTATAAATGTGGTGCTTTTTGTCTGGGCATGACTGTGTGGAATGGTGCGTATGATTGAGTTGGATAGTTTTCGGTTTTCCTAAAACGTGACTGTTTGACATGTCGGTACTTCTTTCCTTGGAAGATCCTGCGTCATGGTTGCCTTTTAATGCGTATTAGCAGGACAGGGATTCCAGACGACCCTCCTCACAATCGTAATTTTATTGCAGAGATTCAAATCTTTTGATTATATCAATCTTTTAGAAAAATTAAAATTCCCAATCCCCAAGAATGTGTATATTTTTTCCAGGGAAGTCTTCAGCACGCACCGTTTGTCTACGACATTCATGAAGTATTGAGAAATCTTCTATGAAGTATCCAATTGTTATTTTATGCTCATTAACTGAAGTGCTGGTGGTCCGTTTGCATTCAAACCTATCATGAAGCACCATTCCAATACAACTTGACTGATTTACGAAGCCCTTATGCAGCCTAATGAATGATTTTAATGCCTTCAAACTGAAGATTTGCATTTATAACACTATAACACCGTTATGAAGCACTATGTATACCTTCTACAACTTTCTAAAAGCTTCATAAATGCGCTGTTAGTAAAAACAAACTGATAACTGATAACGAGATTAGAATAAAACAGTCGCCCATAGTGATAACTGAGGGTTCTTCTCTTTTATATGAAGTCAAAGTCAGATATAACCTCTAATGTCAATGAGATGTTAAGCCTTTAATAAATTCTTCTAACATGCTTATGAATGTGTTTATAAAGGCCCTATGTAGGTACCCTTCAAATAAAGTGTTACCTAAATGTAAATATCCATTAATAATGTGGCGCTAACAGCTAACGGGACATTTATCAAAACGCTCATTAATGCATCCATCAAGTTCTTAGAAACTCAAGCTGTTACAGTGCAAAACCTTCGACCAAAACTAACATTACGTTATCCTACAACTCCAAATGTTGCAGCAACGTTGTAGGAACGTTTGTAAATGTTACATAAAATGTTCTCAGAGAGATTCAAAGTTCACGGTACCAAAAATTCCTATACTCTAACCCCTAAACTGTTGCTTGTCACTAAGGTGATCTTCTGTATCTTTCTTTTTTTGGAAAGTGAATGTGGTGTACCTATAAAACTTACCTAAGATACACAATTAGGCCTTAACGACCATGGTTGTACCTTAAATAATTTTTTAAAGGTACACTATATTCACTTTCCAAGCAGAAAAATGCATACTAAAGGTACATAAGACAAAACCATAAGGGTACCATCCTAGTGACGAGCAGTTATACAGATTACTAGCTTTTTTCTGGGAATGTAGAACCTTTAGAAGGTTGGTATAAAACATTCTGCTAACTTGTTAGCTTGTAACACATGCAGAAAGGCTCATTATAATGGATAATGATACAAGGCAGGCCGAGACTGTATCTGACTCGTCACTGTCGGCTGTTTTCATTAAAGACTTGGTTGGGAGACATATGGATTCAACACGCACTTGCTTATTGATTCCTCCGCGCCGTTTCAGCAAATACCATGTGTTGGCTATACATGTAAACTTCATGCTGATGCCTTTCCCAGGCTATACCAGACCATATGCTAATGGCGCACAATCTTCAGATTCAGATGTATATTTATATTATCGATTATGAGCCTTTTTGGCAGCTCTACAAGTTTAGGATCACGTTGGCAGATTGTGATTATAGAGAAGTAGCAAGGTTATTTCCAATTCATTTGCAGATCTGATCTAATGGCCTAAATCTGTTTCCTTGTCGCAGCATTTCTTGTTCCTTATCTTATGGGGTCCGTTTCCCATTGAAACTGTGGTCTCAATTTCTGTTTCCGTCTAATACAGGAGCACCCTGTGGTCATCACAAAGTTCATTTGCGGCGCCAGAGAGGTCGAAGTGGATGCAGTGGCCAAATCAGGCAAGGTGAGCCAAAATCCGAAACATTAACTAATCTGAATGACACGCATGTGCTCGAGTTTCCATAATAATAATAATAATAACGTCAGAAAGGCAAAGGTCAGCCAAAGCTGGGTGCGTTAAATTGAAATCGGCCAAAAGTAAAGTGTGACTCACTCGATTCTGATTGAATCTGTGTCTGTGAATCGCAGAGCCACACCAGAGTGACTTCATTATGCAGCAGATGGAGGTTTTCATCTGCTGTGGCTTTCCTTCTGGAACAGGACGTTATCCCCCCATAATAACTACCTTAATGAAAACAAATGTTACACGTCGCATTCTGAATGCAGTTATTTTGCTCTCCCCTCAGGTTTCACAGCTTTTTGCGTTTTTTACAGTTTTTTTAAACCTGAAATCTAACAGTGTTTATCCTGGTATGGGAAGCTAATAGGCATTTAAAATAATGTTGTATTAACAAACCCATGCGTTAATAATTTTTTATATATTTGCCTGTTAAAATATGATATTTATGCATCTGTTATTGGGTTTATTTGTAGCATGTTTGTTTTTTATTGATTTTATTTATTGTTCAATAGGGATGTGTATCTGTCCCTCCAAGGCAATACAATCCACATATTGATTATGGGATCACGACACAATGTATAAAAGCTACATTTAAAGCAGCCAATGATTCGATACGATACAATTCAGTATCAGGAAAGTAGTGAGGCCACGCCTCCTTCACTGAGACTGACAGGCACAGAGACCACGCCTCCTTCACTGAGACTCACAAGCACAGAGGCCACGCCTCCTTCACTGAGACTGACAGGCACAGAGGCTACGCCTCCTTCACTGAGACTGACAGGCACAGAGGCCATGCCTCCTTCACTGAGACTGACAGGCACAGAGGCCACGCCTCCTTCACTGAGACTGACAGGCACAGAGGCCACGACTGACAGGCACAGAGGCCACGCCTCCTTCACTGAGACTGACAGGCACAGAGGCCACGCCTCCTTCACTGAGACTGACAGGCACAGAGGCCACGCCTCCTTCACTGAGACTGACAGGCACAGAGGCCACGCCTCCTTCACTGAGACTGACAGGCACAGAGGCCACGCCTCC
>JAOUQW010035808.1:0-18889 GCA_028565825.1 Olivaichthys viedmensis | reverse complement strand
CTCTGACCCCAGCTTACCAACATGCTGGGATATGCGAAGAATCAATTTCACTGTACTGTACTTGTATATGTGACAATCAAGGAGCATTCTAGAAGAGAGATTGATACCACAGTGGATCAAAACAACAGTGAAACATGCTGCTGGATTTTACATGTGCTCCCACACTTTCGGACCCCACTGTAGGTGAAGCTACAGCAGGCTTTGTTAATGTATAAAGCCTTACTGACGTTAACATAGAGTCTATACTTTTAATTAACAATAATGTATCGTTCTCTTTTTCCAATATAGTGGTCATCCGAGTCAAGTTGGTGAACATTCTGCATCCATCAAACAACACATTTAGCCCATGTGTGCAAGCGTCTTTATGAAGCTAAAAGTTAGCTAATGTCAAAAAAATTAAATATCACAAGCCAAGTGTTGCCGCAAAGCACAAAAGAATTACAGGAAAGTGACGAGCAAAAGAATAGCTTTTATTTCAGGTGAAACATCTAGCACTGGTGAAGCATCATCAGGGAGCAGGTCACCTTACCCGAGTCTCGCAGCTGGTCCTGACTCAGAGCAATGCCCATCCTCCAGCCTAAGATCCCCCTCCACCAAGTAAAATATTAATATAGATAGTGCTATATGTTCAGATCACGGCATGAACAAGATGAGGAAGACCCACCTGAGCAAGTGACAAGTGATACTAGTGAATTCAAAATCTGCCATTCTAGTGATATGGTTCAATTTAATCAATAAAGACTGCACTCTTAGAAAAAAGAATTCTTAAAGGGTTCTTCAAAGGTTCTTTGGGTAGTTTATAAGGGTTCTTAGCTTTGTATAAGGGTTTTACTTGGAACTCTTTCTGATAGGGAAACACTCTGTTGTAGGGTTCAAGCTTAAGACGCATAATTCTTATATGTAGGATGCAATAATGTACAATGATAGGAACATATGATTTAGATTGAAAATATGTAGAAGTGTTGTGATAATGGAATGGCGGGCCGTCTGCTGGTAGGGAGGATAAATGGAGCATATTTGGTGGAGAGCCCGAGAGGGAGGGTTTATTTTGGGCCCCTAAAAGTTGCAGAAACACCGCAGTACACAGTGGTTCTCATTCCCAGTCCTGGAGACGTCATGCTCTGCATATAACTGTGATACTTTAATCTAACACTGCTGATTCAACTCATTCGTGTACTTTTTGGCTTATCTCAGGCATCCTGTTATGATGAAAGATAATAAGGTAGAAGTTCTGGTCACATGTTGAGATACAGTTTAGTGGAAAACTTCTTCAGACTTCAAACACACACAAAGTTACACCACAAGAGCTGAATGTACTCCTACATTTGGTTCCACTCAGCCCACATAGGTTTCACCTTATGTCATTTCAGTCCTGTAAAACATTATTTACACGCACTTAAAAGATACAGAGCTTCTTAGCTTACTTGTAAACCGTTTCCCGATTTTAGGAAGTAGTTGCCTTGATGACCATTTATTGTCATTATATTTGGAATAGCTTGAGCTTTTTGTAGATTTCATGAATGAAAAACCACATTCAGCCTTTTAACCATAATACTACAGCACGGCATTTGCAACCAACATGGCAATAATAAGTAGCTGTTCACGTGCGCCCAGCTAACAATTTTAGGTTAGCAGAATGTTTTCTGAACGTTACGGTTCTAGAAAGTTTTGGTTTTGTCAAGTTTTCTGAGGGTTCTAAGAACGTTTTTACATAACATTTATGAATGGTACTACAACATGATACTACAATGGTACTACAACATGGTTCTCTGTGGTACAAACAAAAAAAGGTTAAAGATCCATCAATCAAAAAGTTCTTCAGGAAACCAAAGAATGGTTCTGCTACGACATTACTCTAAAGAACCTTTTCTGGCACCGTTATTTTTAAAAGTGTAACTGAGAACCTTATGGGAGAAACATTTTAATGACATTGTAGAGCAAATTGTTACTACAGCAGATGTTTTTAGAGCATTTCAGGAACGTTATTTTTGTAACATTACAGTCTAACTGTCACGGTTGTCGCGGCGGGACGGAGGACACAGGCGCAAGCCGTTGCAAACAAACTTTATTTAACACAGACACAGACAAAGCCCAAATCTCAATCTTGACGATCTGATGATGGGAACTTAAATGCAAGGTAGGTCTATGTGTATAATTAGTGTAGTGTGTAAATATTTTAATAATTTCTCATGGATCTTAGTGGAATATTGGCCAGTTCTATAGGCTACAGATGATCATGAATCCCATGTATCAGTGCTTTTTTACCTTGCAGACAGCCTGAACTTGCATGCGAATATAACCTCAGTGGTGTGTCCAGACTTTTAGACCTCGGATGGCAAAGAAGGAGGGAGAAGGGGGTCCGGCAGGAGCACACTGAGGGGTGGCACCACCTAATTATGAATAGGAAAAGGTTGAATTTGCAGAATATGTCATCTGTTCCGTGATGCAAGAATCAATGGCCACTTAATGACATTACCATATTAGCTTCATAGTTGTTCCACAGTTCCTTATACTGAAGGGATTTGGTCAAAACACCCACAGTGCTACAGTGATGATTCAAATCGCCTTGAGTTAGATATGATTCATTAATTCTGAATGAAATGCATAGAAGTAGCCTAAAGTCTCTTTAAAGAAGCTTCAGCTAGTTCAGAATGCAGCAGCCCATGTCCTTACCAGGAAGAAAGTCTGAGCTCATTACCCCAGTTCTAAGCAACACTGGTTGCCTATTAAGTTCTGCATAGACTACAAAGTCCTGCTTATGACGTTTAAAGCTCTAAATGGGTTTAACTCTGGCGTATCTTGCTGATCTTCTGAAGCAGTACATCCCATCCTGAGCACTTCGCTCAGCTGAGGACAGTCTCCTGTTAATCCCCAGCATCACTCACAGCTCAGCCGGTGGAACATGTTGTTCTTATAATCGCCCCTAAGCTCTGGAATAGTGTCCATTAGGAACAGAGAACGTTGGGAACGCTCTATCGCTCTATAGGTGTTTTTAAATCCAGATTAAAAAACACACTTGTCTAATGGATTTTTCACGATTCATACAAATTCGTACTAACACCATACCAATTCATTAGTGCTTGTTCATTGGCTCTTTAATGCGCTTTACCATAACCACTTTGATTTGCCTTTCTGATCTTATATACGTAAAAGCACTTGGAGATGTTGAACTCAAAAGGAAAAAGTGCTATATAAATAAATACACATTATTCATATTATTATTCATATTATTATTATTATAGACCTCTCAAACATGGGATTTGAGGGCAGAGCTTTGGGGACGTCGAGGCTGCTTTTTCTCTCCAACCAGGAACCAACAGAAACCTGTAATCTAATTGTCAGCACATGTTAGAAGTCTGCCAGTAATACTAGACCCATGTTCTCGGATGTAATGTGTCGGGGTGGGGAGTGCCAGCATTTGTCTGTAATGTTGAGACCTGTATGGGAATTGCTGTATGGCTTTGACAGCATGGTACACAGAGCAGCGTGTGTGGAAAGCACAGGTGCAGCCCACTCTTACTCCATTACTCCAGCACGACTGTAGGAGGAGCGCTTCGTGCGCCTTTACGCGTGTGCGCCTTTACGCGTGTGCGCCTCTTGCTCTGCCTTATTTAACGCCGGTGTGCCTCAGAAAGAAACTTCAGGCAAACTTCAGATGTTCAGTAACTGACTGTGTAAGAGCAATTCAACGGTAAGCCTGCCGCCGATTTTGTGGACGTTTTCTTTTAAAAACCGGGAACATCGACTTGGCTGAATTTATGGATTATTGACGTCGTGGTGCGTCGATAAGAATTATTTGTGTTCATTCTTAGGTATTCACCATTCTTTACATTTACATTATGCAATTATGCATTAATCCAACCATCTGTTTGAGCTTTCTATATATATATATATATATATTTTATATCTATATCTTTCCTAGATACAGTGTGTATAGCTTCATTTCTGTGCGTTAATGATTCGGGTTGTTCACGCCAGGTGTCTTGGGCACATTACCAACATTTTTATAACACTTTGTCGTTTTGTGTTTGTGTGCCCATGCGTGTGGGTGTGTGTGTGAGGGTGAGTGTGAGTGTGTGTGTGAGTGTGTGTGAGTGAGTGTGAGGGTGAGGGTGTGTGAGTGAGTGTGAGTGAGTGTGTGAGTGAGTGTGAGTGTGTGTGAGTGAGTGTGGGTGTGAGGGTGAGGGTGAGTGTGAGGGTGAGTGTGTGTGTGTGTGTGAGTGTGTGTGAGTGAGTGTGAGTGTGGGTGTGAGGGTGAGGGTGTGTGAGTGAGTGTGAGTGAGTGTGAGTGTGTGTGAGTGAGTGTGAGTGTGTGTGTGAGGGTGCGTGTGCGTGTGAGTGTGTGTGTGTGTGTGAGGGTGCGTGTGGGTGTGAGGGTGAGTGTGTGTGTGAGTGTGAGGGTGTGTGTGAGTGTGAGGGTGCGTGTGAGTGTGCGTGTGAGTGTGCGTGTGTGTGTGAGGGTGCGTGTGGGTGTAAGAGTAAGACTTCCTTGGACTTCCTATTTAGCAATATTTCTGCAGAAATGTTTTGACAGTATGGATGTACACTCTTTTTTGGATGGTTAACGGTTCTAGTGGTCTAAAGAGGTTCGACATGGAACCTTTTCTGAAAGGTGAAAGCCCCTGTTGTAGGGTTCTGCATAGAGGGGACAAATCCTTGATCTGCTTTGTAACAATGTATATTGCACACAAATAAAAAATAAAATTGACAAACCGAAGTACATCATATTCAACAGAGGAACTGTTCTATAGTATATCACTCCAATGAATGCAAGTTAATCTTCAAAACCTCATTCCTTTTATGGACCCCAGTGTCCGTTAGAGAATTCCAGTAAGAGAAATGAATAATAGCCCATATGTTTTTATTTGGCAGAGGAAACCGCATTCCTGTTGAATCATCATGTTTGAATCATAGTTTTTTTTCTGGCTTTAGTATATTAATAGTATTTGGTTTCATTTTATCTCATGTAGGGATGTTACCAAAGACCTGTAGATGAGTTTCACAGAAACAGACTTTTTCTATGAATGATGTAAAAGAAATAAGACGCTATACAAAGACCATAGATTTCAACAAGTTAAAGTGTTTGTTCTCCCCATTTATATACATTTACATTTAGTCATTTAGCAGACGCTCTTATCCAGAGCAAAACGTGCAAACAGTTGAAGACGCAGCGATGCCAAGAACATATGCTTCGTATATACGTGTGTATATATATATATATATATATATATATAGTTAACTGTTATCACAGCAGCTTTTTAAGAAAGCTGTTTTTGTGAAAGCTTAATATCTTATTGGAAGATCTGAATTAGTTTTGAACAGACAAGTGTTATAGCGACAATGTTATAGCCAATCGTATTCCAATATGCACCACCAGTTTAGCAGGGTAAGGAGGTGGGTCATGTAGGGTTGTGGGTGTTTACCATTTGCGTATTCATAAAATCTGAATTTCTTGATTAGGATAAAAGTGTAGGCAGGTTTCTGTGCCTTTTACTGTTGTCTTATGAAATGTTCTTCAAAAACAAGCTTTGCATGACTTGAATGACATGCCATAAACAGTACCATAAAGATAACACAATAGGCTCCATGAGTGATCCAACAGCTCTTAAACCCCAGCCCAACACAGAACCAACCTCTAATAAAGGAGGAGAGACTCTTGGTTGAAGAAAAAATGTACATTAAAAAATTTACGTTTCAAGAAAGAGACCATGCTAAAAAAAAAACTAAAAAAAAACATCAACTATAGACACAGGCTGATTGAAAGCTTTTTTTAAAATTCAATTTATTTTGAGGAGACAAATTGGAGTCATCTGTGTTTCTACAGAATTTCTGTTCTTGACAGTGAATTGTGCAGCATGACAGTTTTTAGAAATCACATGCACGTGGTTGATCATGCCTGCAGTCTCCAGAGATGATCAGATGCAGCACTGTTATATGCAGTAAACATGAGGGCTTTGTTAAAGGTGTTGACTTGTAAATCTAAAAAAAAACCCTCTAGAAGCGCTGGGCTAAAGCTGGAGCTCTGTTGTCTCCCTAACCAGGAGTTTTTGTTGCCTTGTTTATAGACTTAGATTTAGCTAAGGGTCAGACACTAGTCCTGAAAGGTCACAGCACCGTAGAGTTTAGTGTGTAATTTAGTGTTCAACAACTAATTACCAAGGTCTTTTTATGAGTTCGGCTGTGTATGTTAGGGCCAGACACAGCAAGCCGAATTTCAGCCGAGAGGCAAAGCGGCGTCAGGGAAAAGTCTAAGTCTGCAGTGTTGTGGTCCTTCAGGCTCTAAGCTTGACCCTCCAGTTTTATAGTTACGTGTATCACTAGCAGAATTACACAATAGAATTACACAATAAGCCTACACAAAGCAGTACTAAAGAAGTTCTGATAAACATGACCAATTATCTAGTATAGTCTGTTGAATAAAGTAACCAAAATTTGAGTAACTCTTAAAAGAATACTATTCTGTAAGTATCAGTTAATAGACTAAGACTTGACCTGTTGGCAATTATCTCTCCACTCTTCAGACTAGGAGTGGAATAGTGTGAAATATTTACGGTGTAAAAACCGATGCAACCCATTATCATGTTGTTCAGCATTACATGTTGTTACATTTGCAACATTACAGGATGACTTTTTTTTTTAAACGACCTTGTTAAATTGGATCGCGCTTAGCCTTCAGATAGTCATGATGTTTTTCGGGACATCACAAAATCGTGTGTACCAGTGTCGTCAAGAGTAGAGAAGATGCCTTGTAATTGTGATAAAAAAAATAAAACAACAATGATTCAGCACATAGTTTAAGCTGCTTGAGTGGGAAATTAAAATATGGAACTGAGAGTTTTTTTTCCCTCTCACTGCGTATTCACCGACTGTCAGCAGACTGTCAGCAGACCTGGCTTTGGATGACTAAGCTAAGAACAATACCCAAAATGCAAATGCAAATTCTCAGTGATGTCTGATGCTTCATCTGCCTCATGTGGATTTTTCACTACAGGAACCAATGAAGGGGGAAATATTTACACTTCTACTTGTCACATGGCCGTCTCTTCAGGGTATGACATGCATAACACATGCATAGCACTTTTCTTGAATTGGGACTGGGACTAACCAACTGTCAATAAAACAAGCTAACCATGTCCTCTCTTTCTTTTCTGCGTCTCTGGGGTATGTCTTCTCTCTTTCTCTTTCACTCAAATCATGCTTAATTAAAGCATTGTTGTACTTCTTGAGTATTGTGGCCAGTATTCTTGTATTTGTCATGAGTCAGGTGATGAGATCGGTGGTGTTTTGCTCACCTGCGTCCTTTTTCTCTCACAGCCCTCTTCATTGTGGAGTCGGAGCAGGAGTCCTACGATGCAGAGCTGCACGATAAGATCAGGCTGGGATGCCGATTCTCACCCGTCCAGAGCGTCTCGCGCTTATCCGTCATTTGGAGCCGCGTCAAACCGCTGCCGGTCGTGGAAATCTTTCGGCTAGAGAAGGGCCTCGAGAACCGCAACTTCACTGACAAGCAGTTTCGTTTGAGAGCGCAGCTACTGCAGGACGAGCTGGAGAAATTTCGCGTCGTACTCGAGCTCTCCCAGCTGCGTGTCAACGATTCGGGAACCTATCAGTGCATCGTCAGCCAGGATGAGGCCGACTACAAGGAGACCAAACTCACCGTCCGAGGTCAGTTCACTTTACAAACTAAATAAAACAAGCAGCTCTAAAGTCTCCAACTTATCTGAGAAAGTGATAATCGAGGATGAGTTTTTGACTTTCATATCCTTTTCACTAAAATACTATGGACAAAGGAGGTCTTTAATTTGAGACACTTGGGGGCCCTTTTCCACCTATTAGTCCATTTTTCCAGTCCGAATCAGAGTCAAATTGACACTTTTGGTTCGTTGTCTACCTATAGACCTATATTCCTGTTGTCACACCGATCAAATAATTCACGCCCCTAGTTCGTGGTGATGTCACAGCACCATGACTTAAGTCGAACGTCAACTCACTTTTTTAGGACATGCGCTGGCAAAGAAACATTGCTTTTGTCTAGACTCAGACATGATCAAAATAAGAGATAATGAAGTTTGAGATCATATTTTTGTTACTCTTTTCAATAATTTCACTGGTGTTGCTCTTTAAGTGGACCAGAAATAAAATGTGCTGAGGGCCGCATAGGAGTGGGCAGGGCTGGAGACGTACTAGAAAAGGCTTTCGTTCAGTGGTCAGAAGTATTATTATGCATTTTTTTTTTTGCATGTTTGCAGGTGGAGGGAACATTTTGAAAACATAACATAATGCAAACAAAGAAATGTTATTTCTATCATTTGCACTATGAAGTCTGATGTGTGCCGTCTCTATCAGTGACTCCATAACCACTTTTTCAAAACATTGTAATAACATTAACTAACATTATGTGTTCCTCAGCCCCGTACACTCCTGTTAAGAAAAGCATCAGGAGGATAAACAAAGAGGAGGTGGAGCTTTCCTGCGAGTCCCAAGGCCTCCCACTGGCCCGTGTGATTTGGAGTGACGGCAGGCTCAGGGAGACAAATATGAGCGATCGCCAGAAGAGCAGCAGTGAAACAAACAGCGATGGCGTCTTTATCGTCACCAGCCGATTGATCATCACACACCTCACAGATGTCAACAACTACACCTGCTCCTTTCTAACTGAGAATGGCAAAGACGGTCAGGCAACTACATTCAATATTCCAGGTGGGTCTATGATGGCGTCTTAAGCAGCGTTCACACTGGACATTTGGCTTGGGGATGGAGCTAAAATTAGGCGATTATGGGCGGTCCTGGTGTGATCTGATTTCGGAGGGAAAAAAGTCGTTTAGTGAACAGCTAAGGTTAGCTAGCAAACTAGATTGTTCTTTTGCAACGGTGAGTGACAAGCAACATTAAGAAAAGAGTCTGGTGAGAGCACTACTAAATAATGAGACCCCAGCCCGTCCTCTTGTTTTTGATTGGGTCACACTTCAAGGGTTTACGAATTTTCAGAGTTAAAGTTCACCTCGATAATGGAGCAAAGTGAACTGCTACCGAAGCAAATTCCTTTACCATTCAAGTGAACTGGCTTTTTCGTCATGCAAATTTTATTTACATTTGGCCTGATCGATCCTTTATGCTATTGTTGTTGTTTTTTAGTTGAGCCCTATCAAATGGTTTGAGTTGAGTGGTATTGGGTGGTTTGATTTTAATCATATTGAGATGTTTGAGTTGAGTAGTATTGAGTGGTTTGAGTTGAATCATATGGAGTGGTTTGAGTTAAATGCTATTGAGTGGTTTGAGTTAAGCCATATTGAGTGGTTTGAGTTGAGTAGTATTGGGTGGTTTGAGTCGAATCATATTGAACGGTTTGAGTTAAATGCTATTGAGTGGTTTAAGTTGAATCATATGGAGTGGTTTGAGTTAAATGCTATTGAGTGGTTTGAGTTAAGCCATATTGAGCGGTTTGAGTTGAGTAGTATTGGGTGGTTTGAGGTTCTGAGAAGTTATTTATTATCTCAAAAAGTGCTTTGGGCAATAAACTTTAGTTATAGGGCTTTTGAGAAAGCACTCTGAGTTTGTACCTGGAGTCGTTTCTTGTGTTTGTGAAATGCAATGTGCTTGTCTTTACTCAGACCAGTTTTCCAAAACACTGTCATACTTATGATACAAATTGAAGTTATCCACTGAGGATGGTCCCGGAAATAAAACTAATTTCATAAATTAATTAATGACTAATGTATATTTCTGATCAGTGTAGTTTCCATACCTGCCTACACACTACACCACAGTGGATACGATCAGAAGTTTGTTGTGTGGGATGTTTACTTAATCACAGTGGAACTTCATCTTAAACGTGGAGGAACAAACACAGGCACACACACTGACACGTGCACAAAAAACATAATTGATGTTTCTTACGGGTAGTAAACATAGCTGGAGTTTTGCAGCTGTTGTTTTGCATGTGCACACAGGAAATATGAGTTTTTTATGAGCACTAAATAAATATGATCTTCTTTTAATGAAGGGATTTTCCAGGAATGCAAATATGTTGTAACCTTAAACATGAGCTCTATCTTTATCTCACACACACATAGACACACATGCACAGGACATGCAAAAAAATGGCTTTGGAAGATTGGAAGATTATACTTTTATACTATTCACAACACTGTGCTGCATGTCTGCGCAGCGTGTCTGCATGAAAGTGAAACTTTATTATGCAACATGTCTAGACCACGTAAAGCACCTGAATTAAATGAAATCTAGCCTATGATCATTTGTCCACATAATAATTAAGATAGAAATTCAAGTCTTCCTGCAAGCTGGATTACTGCCACCACCACACCAAAGCCACAAGGAAATGCCGAAAAGCTTAGACTGACAGAAACCAGTTCTATTGGTTGTAAACTGGGTTTTTTGTTGTTGTAGGTGGGTTTTTTTGTGGGTTTTTTTTTTTTTTTTACCTCATGGCGCCATCAGTATCGGCAGGTGAATCTTGCTCATTCACATTTACAGTCATGGGACACAAGGATAGTTTGTCAGAAACCGCACCCTATTCAAGTGCACTATTTTGGGAATTTTGCCATTTTGTAGCCATGTACAAAAGTATAGTGAAGAATATCCAGTGTGCTCATGAAATACAGCAATGCACTGCAATAGGTTATTGTCCAAATGATGTACTCTGACAGGTACAGAATACCCATAATGCACTTATAGGTTTATAGGGAGTAATTAGTGGGGCGCCATTTCAGACACATACGCAGGGAAATAATTATTATATACCAATATATACAGTCAAATCCAGAATTATTGGCACCTGTAAACAGAATGGGCAAAAAATATTGCATAAAAAAATTACACACGATGACTCAAATTTTCCATTAAAAAAACCTGGAGAAACTACTTACCTTCCCTCAACAGTATATAATTATCATAAGAACTTCTCAGTTCCCACTACATGTGGCAAAAACCTAGACACCCCTGAAGAATATATCAAATTAATGCAAACAAATTGCCATCCTTGAAAAAAAATCGGTAAAAAAAAAAAAAACTACTCTCAGTCTCCTGAAACTCCAAATATGATGTTGCACACATGTTAAACCCCTTTGTCATGCATCACCATGGGGAAAAGCCAAAGACCTTTCGACACAAAAGCGACAGATATAATAAATACATAACCAGTCAAAAAATATGATTACGCACAATCAGGGCCATAAGTTTTCATAAGTTGCCAGGAATTGGATGCATGAGCACACTGAGGAGGGGGACAAAGAAAACCCTAATTGTACAGTTTAGTTGATTCTTATCTGACATTTTATACTACCACAGTAATACCGAGACTCCAAAATACCTTGGGACTCTGGACTAAACTCTTGACTCATAGTGAACAACTCGGTACTTGACTCGGACACGTAAAAAACTAACTGATGAACAAGTCTGCTGTAGATTGTACTGATTGATTGAAAATAATAACCCTTTTTTTTTCAGTTCATCACTCAGTGATGGATAAGAATGCATTTCAATTCTTAAAAAAAAAAAACTGAAGTAATCAAAGTGTCTAGATCGTGACAGTGATGTTTCTGTTGTGCAGGCGAAATTCCTGAGAAGAGTGAATGGTCGGCAGCATATGCAGCTATTACCGTGATGCCAGTGATGTGCGTGGGTCTTGTCTTTGCCTTGTCTTTGATTCTACACAGGCGGAAGAAAGGTTTGTCTCTCTTATATCCTTAATCAGTCAGTTTCATTCTCCGCTGTGTTTGGAAGACAAGCTTGTTTTGTTCTACTGTATATTCATTCATTCATTCATTCGTTTGTTTAACCAGATGTTGGCTAAAATGCTCATACAACACACTCATCCATACACACATCACACGTTCTGCTTCGTTAGTTATGAATTATTTTCAATTCATGTGTTTAAAAATAGTAGTTTTTGTAGTGTTCATATCAGTTATATGCAGTTTTCCCCCTTGGTGAGCCACTCGATGCCTATTTCCTCTTTGTGAGATTTCAATCAGGCAACCGTGATTCAAGGTTCTTTCTATAGAATTTCTGCATTGTCATTAGGACAGCACTATTTTTTCAACCTGACATCATATGATTATAGCATATCACCGTACCCACACCTTATTTTCTCACAGAGATTTAAATAGAAACTACGTATCCACATAGTATCACTGGTAACTGGGAATTCCCATGAGACAGGTTGTAAAACCACTGAGTTTATAGCAATAAGCGTCTAATAAGCCTGATTGATCCTGCATTGAATAACCATCTTTTACCTCTAGAGTTTCCAGTAATACACCACAGGGACTAGTTTTCTGGCTCTCAAATTATGTCATGTACAAAGCTTTGGATAACTTGGACTGATAAATAAGCAATATTTTTTCACTGCAGTTCCAAGGAAGTTTGAATGTGGACTTCAATATTTGTTTCTTAGGAATATAATGTAACATATGCATGAAAGTCCAGACAGGTTTAACCTCGAGATCATGACTCAGTGACTCATGACTCTCCAGATAAGCAAAAGTTTTATTGAGAAAACGCACTGAACGTGTAGGCATGTAGGCATCAAAAGACCAAGTAATATGGCCTGGCATTTACCCAGAAACTATGCTAGCTAGTGAAGCTGGAGTGGAGCTAACATCCTAAGATCCTAACATCCCTAACATCCTAAGATCCATTGATTCATATAGCTAAAGGGATAGCTAGCTAGCTGATATCAACCCTATAGCTAACGGTTAACTCTAGCGACCTTGCATATGTTTGGGGTTTCTCATCTAGCTAACGTTAACTCTACCTCTAACTCTAACCTTGATTGTACAAACACTTATTATATATACTTGTGTAATGCATGTGATATCATATAATAAGGTTACAATATGAGTGAAAAAATACTAAACTTGTTATATTTTCATAGGGCAAACGAGTATGGGCACCTCACTGGCCGAATGTGTATCACCTGAGCAAAATCTGACAGTTACGTCAGCTGACTGTAAGTGGGACTGAATATAAATGTAATTATGGTTAAAACTGAAGTCCAGGGGAAAGACCAAACCACACCTCACCACACCATATACTAAGCAAACACCTCTACACCAGTGATTTCCATTTAAACCTCATACACCACAACACATCTGATTCTTGCCACCAACTAATTCCCAAAACCTTCATGAGCTGAATAGAGCAGGGAAACAGAAAATTGCGCCCTATAACTGGGATAGAGAACCACTGAACTACCAGTTTTTATATCGACTGCCCCTAGAAAGTACTCACTGTGACTTTGTAAGCATTGTAACCATTGTGAAATGCACAAGGCTTTGTTTTATATTATGTTCTGTCCATTTTAAGTCAGCTCATACCACATTCTTTTAAAAAAAGGTCTCCGGACCTCACTTTGAGAACCAAGGCTTTAGAAAACAGCCACCTTCTAAATGAGACCTTTATTAGAAAAGGGCCTCGGCAGCCACATCCCAAATGGATGGTGGTGATATTTTGAAGTGTGCACAGTAACAATATCATGTATGTTGATTATCATGGTATTAAGGGCAGCTGTAGATTTGGACACCAAACCACAGCGAGGTGCCACTCCAGAATTGCAGATTAGGACTGCACTAATCATAATTACTCTGTCTAAACAGTTCAATCAGTGGTAAATTGGTGAAAGGCGTGGTCTGTACTCAGGAAATGTTTCTTACAGATGAATTAATTACCTTTACACCTACAGAGAATGACCTACGCCCATTAGCAAGTATGTCTTATCAGATGTTTTTTTCTCTCTGTCCTCTAGTTTTACTTCCAAAGACTGACACCAGTGCTGATACCTTCACCTTTACATCAGAGTGTAAGCATTTTGTGCCACTTTTATATGTAATTTGATAGTGTTACACCTGCTGAGGCAGCATATTTAACCTTGAAAACAGCATTAACTACTAAGTAACACTTTCACAAACCACCTTTCTCACAATACATATAAAGGCTTTCACATACACTTCTTTAGTACCTATAAGTCAGCTAGAAATCAGCTCCATTTCTTGACTAGACATGTTTGAGTTGCCTGCTTTTGACATTTGAGACTTTGTGCTTTTTTTTGTTTGTTTCCACTGTGCATGTCTGTAACTGATCTGTGTGTAATTGGCAGTGTGTAATGGAAAACTAGAAAACCTACAGGAGGTGCTAAAGCAGAGTTACGCTGAGCTCAACACAACCGCCCAGATGAAGACCGGGCTGACGCTCCCACACACTCTTCTCTCTGGGTATGATGACCTTTGCTTCTCTGCAGGAAAACATAGAGAGTGGGAGGGGGGGCTTTGCCAAAGAGGGAACATTTCATCTAAAGTGCATGTCCCGTCAGTATACCGCAGTAACCTGGTCTAACAAAAAGCCCTGAAATGCACATACTGAGCAGTTTCATTTGGACGCTATCCATGAAGGATGCATCATGCTGATATGAGTAAACCGCCCAGGCCTGCAGGCCTGTTTGTACTCCAGCTAAAACAGCACTTCAGAAACCCCTATTGGTGGAGTCTAGGTTCATTTTTGTTAGTGTTTCCCTAGTTTAGCGCTGTATCGTTTGCTTAGATGAAGGCTTTTACTACAGCCCTGATCTTAATCCCTCTGTCAGGCCTGGATAATATCTGTCTGTAAACCCATGCTTATGAATAACCATTATATAGCAATGTTTAATGCTGAAACCTTGCAATTCAGTTTGAGTAGCACTTGGTTGTCCGATCGCTTCCGCTACGATAATGCTAATTCCTGCTAGTCAGCTATGGGAGTTTCTTCTGCGTTGTGTGTGATCTTGCTAGTACAATAAATAATGTCAATTTCAGTATAGTTTCAGTTTCCCAAAAGCATCGCAGCACATCGATCCTTGTTAAATGATAGAGCGTGCATCACTTTGAACACTCTCTCTCTACCAGTTAAGATTACATTTTTTACAATGCTTTTGGAAAACTGGGCCCTGTTTATGTCCCACATGAGGCAGCCAACTACTGTAAATGCTGAATTAGCATTCCTACCTTAAAAACTCTTAACAAATGGGCATACTACAATTAGGCTAATGTAAAAAATTAAATCGCAGGACCTGCTAGAGATAAAAACCCAAATGGAGTCTTATAGTCTGGTAAATACATTAATTCACCCCACACGTGACTTACAAATGCTAAAACGATGTGGTTGACACACATCTTCTCAAGGTCAAGGCCATATTGCATGAGAGAGAGCAGATATGTGGGAAGTCAGGAAGGAAAAAAGATGCAATACAAAGCTAAGGTCTGCTTTGTAAATGCCGCTTGGATGTAGAAATGCTTTCTGGACAGAGGAGTTAAAGGTGAAGGCCAGAACAAAACAAAAAAAATCCATCATGCAAAAACGGTTTAAAAGGAAAAAATGCAGAACTCCGGAAAGTCAAGGCCTAGATGCGAACATTTGTTAACAATGAGAGATCACATGATTATTCCCTCTGGGTCTACTTTGTTGTTTTTTTTCTACTGCTGCAAATTCCAAATGCATTAGCTCAGCAAATGCTTGCAAAGTGAAAGTAAATGTTCAGTTTTAGTCCAATTTTTTTATAGATCTCAGCAATCCATTGAGAAGAGGAAAGTCCCTTTAGCCTCAATGCACTGTAGTTACCACTGCTGTTTACTAGTTTCTTTAAGACGCCTCTTTATTTAGGATTGAGTTATAGCTCATAGGCCTTTGGTGTCCTGTAGTACTTGCCTGTACTGTACATTGACTGCATTCAATGTAAAAATGTGCTTTTGTGATACTTCATTTTTTTGATACTTCTCACCCACCATAGTTGATTAACTACATAATTAACTTGACCTATTTTCAACGTTCCAGAGAAAACCAGCATCTTGATATCCAGTCTGTCCTCCCAGGCCCGAGGGAAACTGTGCTTCTGGAGGGCAAAGAAGGGACCGGCAAAACCTCGATAGCCCAATGCTTGGCCTCTTCTTGGGCTAACAGCTTCGTCTCAGACCCCTTTAACATCCAAAATCTCCAGCTGGTGATTTTAGAAGACTTCAAGGAAGCAGAAGGGGATTTTTTCCAAGTCGTGGAGTCCAAGATCCCCACAGAAGCAGGACTGCAGACAAACGAACTGAAGGACATCCTGCTGGGGAACGTAGACAGCCTCCTCATCCTGGACGGTTATAAAGAAGGGGACAGAGAGCTGGACGAGTCATTTGTAAAGTTCCTAACAAACCGTAGCACATGCAGGGTGCTGATCACAGCATGCCCAGGGGAGCACAGCAGTCTGGAGGAAACGGTCAGGAAAGTACTGAGGCTTAACACGCTGCCTATGAAAGCGTGAACTCTCAAAGGAACGGACAGGTTCATGGTCTTCCTCAGCGCATTGAGGGAATTTACAAATGTGTTATGATCTTGTTACAGTTTCAAATTCTATGTAATATTCTTTTATTTCAATATGTTTCATGTTACTAGGGCTGGACGATATGACGATATATCGATATTGCGATAAATTACGTCACAATATGCTTTTCTAAGAATATTGTGGATTCAAGATTCACCATCAGATTTTACAGATTGTTTTACTTTTCCTCCTGGTTTATTTTTGGAATACGAAACTTGGGGTTTTAGTTCATTTCCCACCAACTTGACAGACGACTGGTACGAGCATAGTGACGACTCGTGCAACAGCTCTATTTTCTAAGTTTAACGTGGATAAAGTTCTCGCATTAACATTGTAATCCTGCAACAAGACAACAATCCAAAACATAAGAAAAAATGAACCCTCTTGGTCTCCAGACCTGATTTAAAAAAAAAAGGCAGTGTATAGCATCAGGCAGACGTAGAACAGAGATGCCAGGACAAATGAGTAAAGATTTGCCAAGAAAGGGAAATGCATCCTTTGAATTTATTATTTTTTTTAACACATGCTATTTTTGTTACTTGTGAAAGTGAAGGAACATTTGTGAAACCTAAAAGTCTTGGTGATATAAAACATTTTTTATTGTCTTCTGCAGTTTGTCCTAAGGGTATACAAACTTTTGCACTCGACTGTACATAAACACAAATCCATGCAGAATGTGGTTTTATTTTAGTTACTTTATATTTTTTATTTGACAAAACAGCATAAAAATAATGTAATGTGCCAGAACAGTGTTTATTCTTTCATCACTCAGCATAATTCAGTTTCATTTCAGCAACAGCCAGAATACCACTGTTTTGCACTTTAAATGCCAGGTAGACACACCTCTACACACCACGAGTAAGAGGTTTTTTGTTTTATTAGATTTCCGTTTATTTTCGGGGGTTTTTTTGTGGGGTTGCACAAGCTCTTCCAGGATTAAATTAGTCAGAGCAAAAGCTTCCAAACCGCATCTGTTAGCCAAGCGTGGAGAGCACTGCAATATTTTATATGTATTCAGGTCACAAAAGACTGACCTTTGTTTGTCTAAGAAATTATGTTGCACTGTTTAACTTGTATGATGCCATCATAGGAATGTTGAGATTTATAATATAGGAATATTTTGTGTTAAATAAAATGATCTTTTGCTATATTTTGTGTTCTGTGGTACGGTTAAACTGTGTACAAACTAGCGTTGCTTAATATAGGCAAAGTACTATATTGCAATTATATTTCTTCATATCCAGACTGTGATGTGCCTTGCAATATATTAAAAAGCATTAAAGAGTCTTTAATGGTTATAGTTAAACGTGGGCTTGCATGAATTTGACCAAAAGGATTTCAATGTGTTAACCGGTGAGACTCTCAGAAACTCATCTGGAGTGTTTGAGATGGCCACAACACGACAAAACATTTACGGATTGGTTAGCAGGCTTATATGCAGAATAGCGGTCTTGCAAAGGGCAATATTACAATAACGATGAACAAATACTGTATATTGTGCAGGCCTAATACAAACCACAAGCTTTTTTAGGAATGTTGAGACCTACATTTTTCTGTTACGGTCAATTAGTGACAGGAAAATAAGTCATAAGTTCATAACTGTGAAGTATAAATCATTACTCATTTTAAACACAGTCCCTATTCTCACATCTGAAACAGATAAGGAGCTTGTTATGCCTGGCTGCACAATGGTGTGAGTTACTTTCACTTTCCGTTTAACAGGCTCGATCACTCTTCCCAGAAACGTGCTTTTTTGCTCACCATGCAAGTTCAAATACGGAAGCAAGTATTTCCTGCAAAGAAAGATATTGGCCAAAAGGCTTTTTCCTATGAAGGGCATCTATTCCCATAACAATACATTGCATGCTTTGTTAGCTTGGCCTCAATGGCAGCAGTAGAGACAGCTCCAGGTCATGCACGCATGTAAACAGGAAATTACAGCTCATTTAAAGAGGCTGGGATCCGTTTCTCAGAAATGGAAGGAAGTAAGGAAGGAAGGGATGTGTGTGTGTGTGCTTTGAAATGGTGCTGGAATGATGCGAGTGGGGATCCTGTAGGAGCAAAATCAACTTCTAAATAAACATTTAAGAGAGATTAAGTGAGTTTCTTCTCTTGCAGTAGGAAGCAGGTTTCCGGAGGAAGACCACAGATCGCGGGGCGTGTCTTTGAGCCCACATATGAACTCAAAAACACACACTACAAACTTCCTGTCAGGTTACATTACATCATGCACTGCAGAAGGTTATGTTGAGCATCCATAGTTGCAGTTTGTAGGGAATAAGGAGGAGGGTACCATTTTGAACAAAGGGATGCTCATATGCAAAAAGTTATTTAAAGTATCACGAAAGTAATTTTTTTAGATGTTTATTTTATGTCTTCTGCATTCATGCGTCATTAGAAAAGAGCAAATTTTAGATTTCCAAACCAAAAAAAACTTTTACAGAGAAATGTGTGTAAGTCATTAAAGAAAGTGAGATGTTCAGCACTAGAGCACTTTTTAGATAAAAACAGAATCAAGGCTGTTCTGGGATTTTA
>JAOUQW010035751.1:0-18906 GCA_028565825.1 Olivaichthys viedmensis | reverse complement strand
GGCAACAGTTTCAGTCCTTTAGGAGGAGACGTGAGCTTGAATAAATGTTCATTTCACACTCGTCCTGCTGTCTGAAACTGTTGCCCTCAAAAGAAGCAAACTCCCCTTGAGAAGGCCCTTTAATTTAACTAAAGCATGCATCAGAGTCTGAGATTATTACCATCTCGCATATGTTCAAATCTCATAGGGGATTGGATCATTATGTAGCAGTGAATATGATGCAGATAATTTTTATTTAGGGAAATATTTGCAAAATTGACGACGCTGTGCGTCTAGATACTATCAAAGCTGTTCTTTTGTATGTCTCAGTATTCAGTCAGCTGTACATTCATGAAACAAAGGACAAACTCAAAAGTCCATTGCTAGAGAGGTTTGTATTGATGCAGTTAATCTATATTAGCCTCGAGCAACTCCCACATAATGATGCTGTAATGGTCGTCCTTAGCATGCAGCTGATGCAGTCATTATTGATGCAGTGACAAAATGTATCATGGCTTTTAACACATGAGTCGATATAAGTGCTGAGTGTTTTTATTTAGGCATTTTTAAATATCATAATCCAAATTCCTGGGCAGGGTCAGAGCACAGGAAGACATGGTCAATGCAAGCAAATTCATACTAATTGTACAAAACAGGTAGGCTAAGAATCTCAGGCATGTTTTCCTAAATGTTAATGTGCTGCAGATGCACATACAGAAGCCCAGCTAGTTTTCAGGCAGATCTAATTCTGTCTGTTTTTGTCACACATGCTGTAAAATATCTTTATCTATAGAATATGATGATGAGAAGCTTGAAATCTAGCAGTCATTCAAAAGCGATGTGTATATACCCCCCCCCCCCCTCCTCACTCTCTATTTTTGTGTGAAGTGGAGCTGGCGTGGTCTGAATATAGCGTGAGCCTCTGTGCTGCAGGGATTTGGTTCTGTGTATGTGTGTATGTAGTGTGCTTTTGTGTGTGTGTGGTTTGGTTCTGTCTTTTTTCATTTTGCTTGGACACACACTCACATAGCCTCCTTTCCCATTCCAAAGATAACTCATTTGTCATATCCATCTGACACCTGTAATGTGTGTTGTGAAGTGGGAGCCACTGGACTCTACCCACCAAACATCGGCCCACTGGCAGGACAAGAATAAGAAAATGGGACAAACATTTTTTGGAAATTCAGTCATGCTACATCCCCAGTACGCAATAAAAAATGATGTCTTGGATTCTTGTCATTTGTACACTTTTATTACTAAGATGCCTGTGTGCCAACTACTGTTTCTGTAAAGTTTAAAGCTAAAGAGTGTTTTGATCTGTTGTCCTTCACACAGTGGCCATCATTAGCGCAACTCACACTGAGGGGCCAATACTTCCTCATTAATCTGTCAGAGTGAGAAGCAGGTGGGCAGCAGCAAACAGACAGCCAAGATTAATACCTATAAAGTGGAAGATTTACACTCTTCTTTAGTTCACTGCTCTTTCCAGCCCAGGGTTAGATGGACAGCAGTGGATTGATGTCTATTCTGGTGTGTGGCTCCATTTGTTTTGTTTCACATTAAATTCTTTGTTGCACTGATCAGCTTGAAACCAGGTCATAGTTTATTGCAATCTGAATTCTTTTATTGTCAGTGTCCTTGTTAAGCAAAATTTGATTGTAAACCCATCTTTGATGGTACCAATCACATATTGTTATTAATGTAATAAAAATCATCTTGGCGGACTTGAAGCCCCAAATTTCTATTATTATTTCTTATCACATCAATTGCTATACATTCGACATTGGACAAGTAACTCAAAGCAACTATGGTTAGACATTAAAGACAGTTTAATTCAAGAATTGGACATTAACAGCATCCACTTTATTGACAACTATAAAAACACAAAATTGTTATAAATACAACACAATAAGTACTACCCTAACTGCTTGGTGGAAATCAAATGAAATCTTCAATTATAGCTTTCCCCCTTCTGATCATACCCCATTATGTAACAATCCCATGTTTTTGATCAACAATAAACCCTTCCTATTTTCAGCATGGAGCCAGAGAGGAGTGACCAGCCTGGAACAGTTATTTATCAGTGGCTTGTTCATGAACTTCGACACCATCAAGGAAAAATACAGCATATCAGATCACTGTTACTTTCAGTATATACAGCTCAAGGAAGTTACAATTACACGCCTCACCTCTATTCAAAATTACACCGCCGCCTTAAACCTCAGAAACTGTTATCACAAATATATAAATTCTTAATATCTAAAGGCAGCACAATATCACTTCCAGTAAAACAACCGTATGATCATAATTGGCAAAATATATACAATAACACTTTCTCTATGACAAGCAACTCAAAACTTCAGTTTATACAATACAAAATCCTTCGTAGAACCCACATTACCACCCATAAACTACACCACATGGGACTTAGCCACAGTAACACATGTCCACACTGCCCAGCCTTAACAGACAACTACTAACATGCTTTTTGGCTTTGTCCTCACATCCACAATTTTTGGTCGGAGGTCATGTGCAAGCTATCTGCGATCCTAGGCCTTCGACATCTCCCATCATCCCCATATGCCCCACTGTAGCACTACTTCACTCACCATTGCTTAAAAGGTTATACTAATTAATTGGAAAGACAGAACTCAACTTTCTATAAAGTATTGGCTTAACCTCCTTGTAGATCACTCCAATCTGGAAAGACTCACAGCAAATCAAAAATATAACAATAAATCATTTGAGGACACCTGGTCGCACTTCTTACAATATATTGAGAGCTAATTCCGCTTTCCACACCTCAATCAAGAATGTTAAAATATATACATATAACTTGACAATTATTCTCACCATGTTTACAGCGTGAATGTGCCAAAACTGGGCTGGCGCAAGGGGAGAGTCTTATTGCTCCACTGCATTCACAATTACATCAGTTTCCATTAAGGATGTGGGGATGTGCTCTGTGATTGATGGCAGTAGTGGTGTCTTTGGACTTCTTCTCATCTTCTAATTGGATCTTGCATAAGAAGTGTAGGACCTTGTCCTTGTCCAAGCAAGTTGTCCTAAGTAGGGGCTCTGGGTTCAATAAATACCTTTTGTAAGATCTGTGTCGAAGTGTTTCCCTTATTTGGATGGATTATTTTTCTTCACAATAGTTTCAACACAGCTAAGTTTCACTTATGTACTTATGTTTAGCTGAGCTTATCCACACTAACAAACTTAGCACTCCAAATATAATACTAGTAACTAATGTAGTCATAAGCACACAATTTTAACTGGAGTAAAAATAAACTATTTTCATATTATAAAATTAGAATCGTGTTTCTTTTCTTTCGCAAATGAAATAAAACAACATAAATAAAATAGACTGTATACAAACAGGACTTCGATGATTTTTACTCTAAATGAATGGTCTCTAGTACAGTCTTGAGTTGTAGGCTAATACCTGACTTGAAATAAAGTATTCAAATATACCCTGTTTTAGTAATAAGAAATATAACCAAAAAATATATATACAGTGGGATCTGAGACCACATTGAAAATCTTGGATTTTTTTCATTTGCCACTGTATGGCACTCTAAAACGCTTTGCTCAAACTGGATCAGTTGTATCCAAAGCACGATCAGGCAGACCAAAAAGTGAGCACACCATCAGAAGACCAATACATAAAACTTTGTTCATTGAAAAAAAATTTCACCCGGTTCCACGAAGGGTAAAGGGGAAAAAAAAAGCAGTTGCCGAAGTTGGTATAACATGCTAATTGTTAGCTAATAAGCTCCTGATATTTTATTTTTAATACGTTACCCTTCCGGCACACGTTAACAGCATTTAGTAGGAAATCCACTTTCCCCAGAGGAAATGTCAGTTTGTAAATCAGCCTTATTTCTTTTAGCGCGGTACCGAACAACATGCGGTATTGCTTGAATGTGTATATTTGTCCCCATCGTTCCCATCAATCAGAACTCCATTCCCCAGAATCTTTAGTATTCAACTAAAATTTGTGAAGGTTCAGTTACGTAAAAGTAGTTACTTACAAAGGTCTGGATAAGCAAACTAACATGACTAAATGGCGACAACAGTTAAGTTTAACCATTAATGATTAGTTCATGGCTACTAATGAAATAAAATCAGACATAAGACAGATATTTTTTTAAATCTGTTGTATTTTAACATACCTTTATAAACATTAATTTGCACGCTCTTGGCCTCTAAGGGAATGGACGAGCACTCTGGTGGACCTTTCATATCGAGCTTTGAGCTGGTTTATTTTATTTCTCCTCAGAACCGAATCTTGTGGGGAGGTTAATTCGTTAAGTTATGTTTTGTTAAGGTTGCTTCACGTTATGGTTGCTTCACGTTACCACTTTTAACCAGAGCCACAGAGTCTGAACACGAGACACATCGGTTTTAAACTTGAATTGGGAAGAATAAACACATACTTCTCTGTTCATTCGTCTTTAAACATTCTGTCGTGTGACTTTTTTTATTTAATTTTTTTAACGTCACTTCACTAATCAGACCAGAGAGTGTAAATTAAATGAAAAATCTATGGAATTCTGACCTAATGTCTCCAGCCCTGTAGCTAGTCTCTGGTCCGATGAGCTGCCTGCAGTTAAATAATTTACATAAATATGTGATTGGCTGAGCCGCAACAGAGGATCTGCTACAGAAGCCGCACTGGTTCATGTTTAGAAAACTAGACTCGCTCAACTACGATTTTTCCATAACTATGGTATTTTTTCAAGTTCTCGGTTTGGTCCGTTGAAATACTTTGCTGGGTCAATACATCCAGACCGCGGTCCACCAGTTGACGACCCCTGGTCTAGGAGCACTTGTTATATAGGCTTTAATTCACATTCCATTCATTTTAAATCTGGGGAAACAAGGCAAGTTCCTATTTACAACAATAATGCATTCTATTTGTTGGTTCTTGTCTGTTCACTTTAATAAAGGATTCAGGTCAGAGAGTGGAAGATGTTATAATACTGTGAAAACAATCTGTTTTTAGCAGTGTGTGGGAACACGATGAAATCTCCAGATACACATTAGGTGTTACTGCTTATTTCACAAAGTCTTTCCTCAGTGTTTTCGATGGGGAGAGACAGCATGAGGCATTGTCACGCAGCTCAGAAAAACAACAGCTGATAAGCTTCCAATTAAATTAGACACGCACTGCTGTCACAATGGATGATGGCCTCATAATGTATGACCTAAAATAAAACTCAGAGAAAGTTAGTGACAGATGTTCTTTTTAACTTGTGTGAACTTAGAGAGTTACAATTTCTCTTCAAAGTGCAGTACATCAGCAAAGTCAGCCATGGTGCCTACATCCTATCTTCCCTGCTAGCTTGCAAGCTATCCTGCTAATTACTGCTGATCACTAAAGTTTTTGTCTGTTTCATGAGAAGTGAAAATGAAAATCAATAGTTGCTTTCAAATTGTGCAAACCAAAGTTTAGATTTACTTTGTAAAACTAGCTTGTATAAGTAGGAAATTGCCAACATCCCACAACATTATCAGCTAACCAGCCAGCTGTAGTGTAATGTTTATCACCAGAGTTAGCTAGACAGCTAATGTAAAAAAAATGTAATTCTTGGATGTGGTCCATTCATATAACTAGATACATGTATTTATGATTAAGTGATCAGTGGGGAAATAGTGGTCTTACTTTATGGCAGCAAGTCATTTATTGTTGCAATCAGTGTTGAAATATTAGCCAGTGTGTGTGTTAGTGATGACTCGTGAACAAATAGTTATTTTGAACCGATTATTTTCAATTTTCAATGAATCGGTCGAACCGGTTCACAAATCCATCTGAATCGAACTTTGTGTGGCATCTATTAGTGTTATTGGTTTAAGAATTCTAGTACGATTCTAGCAATCTACCAATTATTAGTTAATAGTCTAACATATTAAGAAAAACTATTTTGAATTTGCTTACATTTTCTGCCTGAATGAAGACCGTTTGTCTACTGGCTTGGCTTCCTTTTTGTGCATGCGCTGAGCCCTGACTAGCGAATCAAAATGAGCCGAACCGAGCCGATAATGCACGCAGCTTGAGCCGATAAATGACACGATCGACTCACTCGGTGAACCGAACGTCATCGTTGTCAGCCATGTTTGACTAAGGGAACCGAAAACCCAAAAACCTACCAGTGAATGTGCCAAATGAGTCTGACCAGTTGGTTGAATCAATTTCTGTCATGTTCGACTCAATTCGCCTAAAAACACGAATTCAGGAGCCGATCCCATAAACCACTGCAACGTTAGGATACAGTATGAGTCGAGAGTTTGTTGTAAAAGGTGCTAGGCTAAAAGACTATAATAGCCTACTACAAATATAAAACGTATACATGTAGTCACATTTCATGAACTTTGTGATTTTTTTTTGTTGTTATCACAAGAGCTGGCGTCTGTGTTTTTCCTCCTGCGCTAAAGACGTGTGGAGGCAGCAGCTTGTGTGTGTGACTTTAGGACAAAGATGGAGACAGCTGACTGTTTCTCTCCTTTCAAGCTTCATATCATGTGGTCTGGTTTAAATACACTACATTCAATGACATTTTAAAAGATCGGTAGTGCTGCATGAATTCAGTTTAACACCCAGACATGTTTGGAAACCATTTTTGTTTCTTGAAGTTTGAATGTGTCACGAGCACCAGAGAGTGTACTTATTGGAAACATAAGAATTTGTGGATGAGTTCCTGATAAAGTTTTCAGAACAGTAAAATGGCTTCTTCCCAACATCTCTGATGAACTTCTGTTTCAGCTCAGGTCATTAACACTACAATGCCACAGTGCATGTGGGTTTTAAAGGCTAATTAAGTATTAAATAATTCCCTCACGAGTGACTTTGTATTGAAAAAAAAAAGTGTGTATTCCAGGATATTGTCTATAAAAGGACATTAGTGTTGCACAACTGCTGCTTATTTGTGCCTCAATTGTTCCATTCAGCTGAGCTAGTAAACGGTTAAACGCTAAGCTGTGATCCTTGTTAGCTAAATGGTGAATATGTTAGATTAGAAATAGTCTGAAATTAGAAAGATGGTTGAACTCGTCATATCAAGCAGATATCTCAGGCTTTTATTTACATGCAAGTCTAAAATCAATCATCCAAACCCAATGTGATTATATATTACTTATCATTCAACTTAATGTATTTACCATAAAAGATTAAACTAATACTTCAGTTAGGATTTATAGAAACAGTGACATGGCCAGTCGAGCTTTTAGGACTGTAAGACTGACTCCAGAGCCAAAGAGGTTTAAAGACTACACATGTTATAGAAACAAAGGAGAAATATCAGGAGATGAGAAGACAAATCACTACACTGAATAAATTCTGCATTGCAGGGCAAGAAATGATAAAGCAGGGAGATTTCTGAGGACAGAAAGACAGGTAATGTAATGTAATTATGCATAGTATATTGCTATACCATCAACTTATCATTGGTGTTGATTTACTCACTTTGCAAAGTGCCAAATCCAGGCATAAAGAAGAGCAGTTGAGGCTCAACAGCGGCTCTCTGACAGTCCTTGGATTTGAACTCACAACCTTCCTGTCAGTATTCGGAAACTTTAACCACTTAGCTCACCTTTGCAGCAATGACTGGCACTTTAAAAGTACTTTTATTACATAATGCGTGAGTTGATTTATTATATGCAAATATTGTACCTGCTGTTTTCATATTCATGTGAAATAAAGTGTTATTCATGCTAATTAAGACCCTTAATAGAAACAGATCTTCCTGCCTCAGTGCACATGGAAATTTACAGCAGGTACAGAACTTTAATTTCAGTGTTGCTGAGGAGGATCAGCCTGTTTAAATTTATGAGTGTACTAGTGTTCTCGGCTGTATTCGCTTCTTCAGCTATGAGTTTTGACAAATTCTAAGAAAGGTTCTACACCCTCGCACTCTCCCGCCTCAGACTCCACTCTCAGAAGTCAATGTCTCTCCATTTAAAAGCCCTCGCTTTACTTCCTTAAATGACTCACGCTGGCTCTGTGAAAGAGCAATCAGATTTCACATTTATCAAGAACTTATTTTTTAACTGCTCAGATTGAGATGAGAGCAAAGTCATATTCAGGAGAGGAGAGAGATTTTATTGCCTCAGATCTCATCCACTCGGAGCATTTGTTGTTTTTATTGACCAGAATGCGGCCTTGTTATTTATGTATGTGAACGTTTATTAAACATTGTTAGTAACATGGCAGGACAAAGTAGATTTTGTTTTCCTGAAGCAAAGCAGTTACTCTGATTAATGCTATTGCTTTGTGAGTATGCATTAATAATTTATATTAAACTCATTTCAGAGTGCAAGAGATAATAAGAATGTCAGAAATATCATGCCTTCTTTTCTGCTGTTGACTTTGCTACAGTGATGTAGCTAATGAGTTATAGAGCTCTAATCTAATATTTTAATTAATCTGTTTACACAGGAGTCCATGCAATATGAAGATTATTTCAAAATATTCTTTCTTGACATTTGACATTTTGAATATAGCCATGTTGGCTCAGCCACAGCATGAGAACTTAAGGTACGTAACTAACTATAAATTAACTAATTAATTAGACTTATCAGGTTTAATGTAATTAAATATAAGATTTGGATTATAATATATATGGACTAGTAACCTTTCCAAGTTGTACAGATTAATTACTTTATTAATTACTTTTTTTCCCTCAGCACCTGTTCATCATCTGTGTTGAGGTGTTAAAATATACACTTTTTGTCCGTCTTTCACGTTCCAGCAAGGTGCTGTAACCTCCTATCTTGCGGCTGGAAAAGGCCGGAATATTTACACCAACCATTTCCCAATGAAGGTGGATCTTACAGGAAACAGCAGAGGCGTGTCAAGGTCAAAAGAAATTCCAGGATTACAATAAGGATTAGTAAATACCTTTTGTTTAAAAATTACCTTTTACCTTAGATGGTTTGTGAGGGTAAAAGATTTGGCAACCTCTATTAACCATATAATAAATATCTCTGGGTCAACAAAGGGCAGAGCTTAAGTTAAATTTGATCAGCCAGTTGCAAACATGATCATGTGACATCATCGCTAGCTTTTCTTTTAATTTCTTCAGCCTGAAGTACTGCCGAAATATTGACCTACAGCTGAGGAACCAAAGTCAGCCTGATTTCCTCCATGGAGAAGAGCATAAAGACCCTGGGTTCCTCATAAAGTTCCTTAGTTTTATTTATTTTTTAATTCCTGTGGTGAAAAAGGGCTGTTAGTTTGACCTGATGCACTTCCAGGATATTTAAATCAGAAATACTGGTAACTGTAATGCTCAGGGACGACACAGAGAGACGGGATCCAAGATGCAGCGTGGTTTATTACAAACATAAGGCAAACAGGCGGAGTACAGTCTAGGCAGAGGGTCATACATGAGAGATCAAAAACAATCACAATCCAGGCAAACAAACCACAGGGGAAATCAGAGAAGAAGTGTCAAAGAAACAAAACAAGATCGGTAACCAGTATAACTCAGAATATTGTAACAAACGCTCAGTAGTGCACTCGAGGGTGGCAAGACTTTGCAACAAGAGTGTGTGTGGCTAGCAGTATATATGCATGAGAAATTTATGAAAACAAATGCAGTCCAGGTGTGTGCGTGTGTGAGAACCGGAAGTGTTAGAATTCAGGTGACAGTGTCCTCCGGTGGTGTGGGGTTGAAAGTGCAGGTGAAGCGGTGCAGGTGAAGCGGTGCAGGTGGTGCGCCTCTGGTGATTGGGTGGAGGAAGGTCAGGTTTGTTGGTACACAAATAAGCATATATTAATAAGTGAACCAATGCATTTGCATTATGAAGGCAAGGCAAGGCAAGGCTATTTGGAGACAATGTAGATTTGCTATAAGGTAAATTTAAATTAATATGCAGTGTTCCAAAACCACTTTTTTTTTCCCTCATGTGTTAATTTGGGAAATAGTAAATAATAATTACTATTATTATTATGTGTGAAAGTCTGAGTTATTTAGAATGAGGAGTGTAATGGAGAACAGGTGTGTCCAATCAGAAGTTGGGTGACTGAAAACAAGGAAGTGGATCATGTGATTCAGTAGTCAGTGAGGGATTCTGGGAGTTGCAGTTCTGGTTAACGTGGCAACAAGTAGTCTAATGTATAGATCAGTTAAATCAATGACAAACAATAATAACCCTATTGTTATCAATGAAGTGCATTTATTATACCTAATGTGCTTTTCCAAATTAATACATGAGAAAAACGTATAGGCTATATAAAAACGTATAGGCTTTGTTACTTTTTTGTATTTTTGATTTTCCAAAAGCATCTACTTCATGGATCCTAAAGTAAACCGTAACATATTTCTCAAGTCCTTACAATGTTTTCTAAATGCAAATGCAGTATACATATTGTTATTTTCAGCTGTGGTAAGAAAATTTATATAGTGTTTCAAAACCTCTTTTTCCTTGTGTATTAATTTGGGAAAGCACATTAGGTATAATAAATGCTCTCATTGCCTGTTACTCTGATCACTTTTTGTCAAATATGAACGCAGCCTTATCGTTGGAGAAATATGAATAGGTATATTACACTAACCAGCAAAAAATAATGCAAAATACCCAGTCTTTGGGAAATCTAGTGTTGCATGGAGAAGTGGTTCATCGTCCTTAATATGAACATAGTATAAAGACCTGGTCAGAATAAAAATATAGACACACAGTGGAATGAGTAATATCCAGTATTAAAGCAGAACATTTTCTCTAAGTCTCTCTGTGAACCCAAGCAGCATTGTCTCCAGAACCCACTTCCATTTTTCAAACTCACTCCTACTACTTTTACTGTCTGCAGAGACAGAGAGATGTACCTCCCTCTTTTTTCATCTAAACGTATCCCTAACTGTAACCTGCCCATTATTTTCACATCCTCCTGCGTTAGACTACCGTAAGTCCTGGAACTCCAAGAACGGGGTTGTGTTTTCATTTCTCCTGCTTACTTTGAAAGGGAGGAAAAAATTAGCAGGTAAGTTGGAGCAGAGAGAGTGACAAAAAGCCACTGATGGTCAGACATCAATCAGAGAGAGGAGATTTACCCTGAATTATACACACAGTCAGTGATTTTACTGAGTAATAGCAAAGCTGCATCCCCATACCAGTTCCGATACTGTTAAGTCTTCTTGTGTACATGAAAAGGGGAAATTATTATGATTTCTAGTGAAGACTGATAAAAGTGTGAGCAGTGGTAGCTCAGCGGTTACAGTGCTGTGATGGTGATGGCTGGGAGATCCTCTGTTAGGCCTTTGAGCCTCAACTGCTCAGCTGAATTGACTTCTACCAATTTATTTGGACATTGCTGTAAAATTCTGCTCCTCAGAAAATAACCAGTGTTTCCTGTGTTCTGTTCAAATGATTATAATAACTTCATATGATCATTATATACTGAATAATGCTACACAATTATTTGCTACAACATTTCATCTAATTCTCTGTTAGGACAAACAATAACTTGTGATTTGGGAAAAAAAAAGGTATCATTGTAATCAGTTTGCTGAATTCAGTGGAGCAAGATGGGAAAGACCCTGGAGCTCTGGTTCAGCAGAATTGTTCCAAAGGAAATTGTTAACTTTTGAGCATCAGCACATGATTAATTTTCATTTAAAATATGAAAATGTGAAAGTTGCACTGATGAAATCGGTCATATATGATCAAACATTGTCAACAAAACCTGCATCCTAATAGCATCCGTCATCCAAACTTACTGCTGATTTTGCATGCTGGCACACACTGTGTGATGTGTGTAAACGCCAATCCACACCGGACGCGCAAAATCACCAGACGTGTAAATTCACCTACTCATAACTGATAATCGAATGCTGGAGTTGGCAAAAGAGATTCAAATTGAAGTGAACTGTTGCTCTTTCTCCTGCCAGTAGCACTACAGAAACACAGCTGAGGTGTGGCTTGTGTGGATTGACTGAGGTTTTTATGCGCCACTTGACGCGACTCATGATGCGACACTTACGCGATGTGAATTTGGGGTAAGACAGCTTCCTGTGACATAAGGACTTGAAATGCCTCAGGTTATGGAATGGTGGATCAAATCTAGTGACTGCCAGTGGTGGATGATCATGTGAACCTTGCACATGCAGCATTGAGTTGAGATTATGCAACAGCTGGTTGGTGGTTTCGCCTTTCTATCATTAACATGCCGGTTGATTGGGATCAAAGATCTGGAATGCATCCTTCAGTCCATTTGTTTACAGATAAATTTCATGTGCAAGTGTTTCTCTTCCCAAGAGGACTCTTTCTGGCTGTGATACATGTTACAATTTGCATTAGGAAGTCGACCTCCAGCACCACCACACTCCACCTTCTCTTTAAAGCAGGATATTTCTAGCCGGCATTTATCCTTCCTAAATGATGAGTAATCCAGACCGGCTGAAGCTCTGTGCTTGAGATTAGGAGTGTATTCAGACCAGCATGGTGTGTGTGCATATGTTTGTCTATGTATTAGAGAGGGTCCTCCAGAGAGGAGTCAGAAGATCAGTTGTGAAATTGAAGCTCTCCCGCATTCTCCTGCTCTCCATTACAGTTCATTGATTTCTGCCCTTACTCCTAATCCGGCTTCCTGATTTCAGTTTTTCTCAAGTTACTAGCCTAAACTGAGAGTGAAATCTACTCAGAGCATGAAATAAAGCACTGCCTCTGCCAGAGAGGGTTACAGCCGTGTAAAAGTTCATTGTGAATGTGTATGAGGCCAAGGCTGAGTTGGATCTGATCTTCTTTTTCATATAAGCCGCCCACACTGTTTGTGCTTTGCTCACATTGTGTTGTTTTGATAACTAGAGCATTTTATAGTGATTTTGGTCAGGTGGGAACTTATCACTGGTTCAACAAGAGTCAATGACTGACTATAACATCTCCATCCATCGTCGCCTTAGAGACTGCCACGGGCGGTCAAGCGCACCGCAGAGCGAGGCGCGTGCGCGTGACATCCAGCAGATACTTACTTGCTTTTTTCACATCACTCATTTACTCTTGACCACCATGATGATAAAATCTCCAACAGAACAGTCAATTTTAGCTTCTGCCTTTCAGCTGCTGTCCGGCTTCTATAATCAGTCAGTTTAATGAACCCACAACATGTGTGTAGATGCTGATTAACATTTTTCACACATTAAGCAATTCAATTTTACATCATATAGTAAGAGATATAGAACTTATGCTGTCTCAAATGACATGAGGTTTTTATTAAGAGTCGAGCGTGCTATTGGTGTGGAAAGAAAAACAAAAGGTGGTGTAGATTTCATCCTTCATGATTTTCTTCAGATATAACATAATGCTTTTCTTCATTACACATATGATTAGGAGAAAGCGTGTTTTTCCTTTGTTTAGTATATTAAACATGACTTTTGTCTTTTTGACTAACTGAGTGAATGTTTTTTACACTTCATTTCTCTGGACTAGTGATCGCTGTTGACTCTCAGACACAAACAACTGTATAAGCCGTTATTTTGGAACAACAAAGCAATTACTGAAAGAGTCCCTCAACGCTTTCCACCATGACTGCATTCATTTAAAGTCTAACCTCCATTCACAGAGCTAATCATATTAACTGATCTCCAGGGTCGGGTTCTGAGTAACTGAAACTGAGTAAACAGCCTTTAGCTATCTGGAGTCCGGGACCTGGAATCTCCTGCAGGACTCAATGAAGACATTTTATTCCAGCAGTTGAGGTTTAACTAATTATGAACAGTTTGTTGCAGGTGGTGTGTGTAACTGTTATTGTGGGATGTGATCATGATGCAGTTTCATAATTCAGATGGATTTACTGAGATCAGAAATCAGCTTAGCTCTTTCCATGCCTTTTTACAGTTAAGGGAAGTGGTTAATTAGGTTTGCTTCTAAGCTTGCTTGGTCAGGGTAACAATCACATTTAAGACACTCTTTGATAATATGCCTTTTCACATGTAATATATATATCTTTATAATGCCAGAGTTGAGACAAACCAACTATCAAGAACTGTTTTTATTTAATCAGTTACAAAGAAAACCAAATTTTTAGATAAAGTAAGAAAGTTTTAAATAAGAAGTGCATTTTAACATGTAGAGAAGAAGTTATTGTATTTTTTAATCAGGTTTTATACATAAAGAGACCACATAAATGAACACTGTGTTTTAGGCATGTACATGTGTTGCTATTTGAATGTATTTTATTGCTTCACAACAATAATAAAAAAAAAAATCAAGTGTGTGAGCAGGATATTCAGTTAGATTTAAATTTTGTATGATAATAATAAGTAATGTAATGTAATATGAGCCACTTAAATAATTAAGTTAGCACAACATACTTCAACAACTGTGATATTTATTTCATAAACCAGCCAGGCTGATTCAAGTGCGTGTCTCCGCGTTTCTCTCCAGCTCCTCATGTGGATTCCTTCTCCTTCAATGTGGGAAACGGGCCGGGGGAGCTGAACATTCACTCAGCAACAGCGCTGAACAACAACCAGTGGCATCACGTCATCGTGTTCAAGAGGAACTGTGCTTCAACTGGATCAGCAATACAGACAGGTTCGAGCTGCACCTTCACAGGGACACACACGCCTGGAGGTCTACAGCCAGCTGTATGTGGGCAAGACTTACACACACTCATTCATAAAGTAGAGCTCATCAAACAGCTCTCCTGCAAGCCCATATGTAAATACACTCACACTGAAGCTATAAACACAGCTGAACATCATTTACACATGAGAAGCAGCACAGCATCATCACACTCTCCACATTATCATACAGTGGGAAAAACACGCAGCCTGTTTGTTATGACATTTATAAATGAGACAAGTTCATGTGAAGGTAGAGATCAGAGACGTGTCCTTATAGTCAGCACTCTGAAGAAATGGTGCTGTGTGAGTGTGTGTGTTGGTGTTTCTAATTCATGGTGTAGGCTGTCTGGACTGTTATTAGAGGAACAATAACCCAAAATCCTATTATGGCTGTAAAGTATGAACAAGTTGGTTCTTACAAGGTAATTATCCTTGAAAATTAATGGCTTTGGCTTTTTCCTTGTGCCATTTTGTTCCTTGGCTCATTCAGCACATTAAAAAGGTTTGCAGAGCAGCTGCTCTCCTATCTGTAGAGACCGAGCATGGCACAGCATTATAAAACTGTTTAAACAAAATTAAACAGTGCCCTGGATAGAAATTTTATACCTATGTTAGAGGTGTTACATTTAACTGATCATAATAAATAATCCATAAACCCAAATAACTGTTCCACTCACAGGTCACCTTTGATAGCAGCTAGCATTAATCAGTGTGAGAAGTTCAAATCTGATTCGCTGATGTATTACCACCTCGTTTATACACAATTGTACCTTCTAGCATTTTGGTTTACAAGCACCTGAAAATGTCAGTTTTCTCCAGATTACATATAGCGAAAGTATGGCCGGCATATTAATGTACTCATTAAATATACTGCTATAATGAGCTTCAGAAACCAAATGAATGCAAAATGTGCTCTAATCCCTGCTATTTATTTCATCAGAATCAATTTTTGGCTCAGTAAGGTGGTAAATGTGTCATGATGGGATGATTCTCATATCTACTACATAAGTTTCCTTTCTGACCGCTGAGTGTTAGTGCCACATTTACATGTCCTGACATTCATTAATAAAGCAGCACTTTTTCTATTCCTTTCACACTGCCACAGGTTCATTCTGTACCGTCACGGTTCTCCTGCTCACTTTATGCAAGATGTAATGTTTGTTTATACCTGTGCCATCACCCCTTTTAAAGTTAATATTTTGATTTTATTGTGCAGAGCTGAAAGTGTATTGATTTAACATTAGCATGTTTGTGTGTAGCTCTGATCACAGGCTGCCCTTATGTTCAACTCATGTTTTATTTGCCTTTCAATTTTCCTCATAAATCATGGTTATTTTCCACTTCAGAATTTTTTTTTCTCTGTTATGACATGCTTATTTCTCATTCTCTGTTATCGTTGTTTCTGTCATTGTGTTTCTGCCTGTGTGCTTGCCTTTTCGCACGAGTCTCGTGATGCTAACGCTCCTTTGCAGGGAAACCAGCGTATTTGGCCTTTTAGGACAGCACGTAACTTTTCTGTACAAAATATCCTGCTACAAAGAGATAAATCATATGGCTTCTTAAGGCCTGAGACCACTGATGTTCTCCTTTGTCTGGTTACCAGTTTGTAGGTCCCATTCAGTGATTTATGCCAATTCATTTGGCATAAATTTTAAATGTACTACACAAAAAAGCACACACATGCTAATTATATCTGAAGAACCCTATAATGTTACTAAAGGCAGCAGCATTGCGCTGGTAATCGGGAAATTGTAAAATTGGGGTTAAGGAAATAACAATAAGATATTTAGGACTTAAACTTTAGTTCTTCTTTCATTTTTAACTTGGCTTTCAAATCCCAAAATGAAAAAAATAGTGCTAGGACTAAATTTTTTTAAATACTAAGTGCAGATCCTAAATATACTGAGGTGCTGTTCTTTTAGAACATGAACCTACGACCTTATGGTTATACGTTTGAGCTACTAATCAGTGAACGCTGTCATGTTAGTTCAGTTACAATTTCCAATTATAGACGTACTGCACAAAAAGCACACAGTAATAATAAGGTCTCAAGAACCCTGTAATGTTATTCATATTAAGGCAGCAGCATCCCGGTGGTAATCAGGTAAGCGTGCGATTGAGATCAAGAAAAAGAGTGTGTGTGTGTGGGACGTCGACCTGTTAATTGTGCCATTACGATATTAATGCTACACACACACACACACACACACAAGTGGGGCATTCATTTGTTTCAGTCTCATTTCTCTTGGATTGAACTATTTCTGGATTATGTAGAGATATAGAGACGTTTAGCTATAGAGACGTAGCATTTTTTATTTATTTTTATTTTGACCACTAGTCTTTCTCATTTGAACCTCTTTAATGTTCACGATTAGACCTTTATTTTAATTTAGCATAATTATTATCATTATTTATTATCAAAATACAATGGCTACTCATGTGACCCTCCCACAGTAAAGGTGAGACTTTAGCTTTTAGTCCCACTTTGTTCTCATATTGAAAATACTTTTGCTTTTAAGATAGATTAACATCTCATATACAAGTTGTGACAGTTCCTGTGATATGAAAACATGACATCTTGTTTTGGGTATGAATTTAAATACCAATTACCTCTCAGCACGGCACTGAGGTTCAATATTGCAGCTCTCTTACAATCCAACAAGACACTTCTAACTTTACTGACACCTGATTTCATTATTGCAGCACTGAATTTACTTCATGCAATATAAGGATTTATTCACTTCTTTTTTCTTGTTCCTGTGATAATTGTAGTTAACAGAATCAGAATACTTTGTTAACACAATACTTTAACACTTCTAAAAATCAGTAGTCAGTATAAATGTCAGGAATTTCTGTGAAATATATTAAACCAGCATAAGTACAATTCACTTGATAATTCTCATTGCAAATAAGCGCAGATATTATTAACCATAACAGTAGTGATTTTTGGCTAGTTATGAATAAAATGTATATTCTGCTTCTTTGCTGATTGATACAGCACAACAGTCACAAAAAAAGTAAAAGACTTCAGATCTTCTAAACAAAACTCCTCATCAAGATCTTGATCCAAAGGTTTGGGGGCGCACAGTAAGACACCACAGAGACTTTGCATGAATCGAGTCAGCATTCAAACCTTATGGACGAGGCCAAAAGTCCACATAGAAATCAAATGTCATGTCAAATTTTAAGCGTCATGCCAAAGAAAGAAAAAATTAATCTAAATATCTGTATGATTTTGGTCTGTAACAGAATGGGCTGAATAGACACTTCTCAAAAATGTCCAAAACCGGCACTGCATGCATGTATATGAAGCCATAGACCTACCCAGAAAAAAGGGGTTTATTGTCTGGCAGAATGTTTTGACCTTAGCTCAGAACAGTGTGTTTGTCACAGCATGAACAAAAGAAAGCTGTTTTTCTTTAGAGGGATTTTCGGGAGGATTGAAGCTGAATGCGCAGAATGATTCCTGAAGTGCACTTACTGTCCCCTGGAGGATGGGAGAGAAGGCCACCTTTCAGTGGAAGAGAGACTGTAAAAAAAGACCATAGTAACAGTGAAGTAGCCAAACAACCTAAAATAACCTTCCATTCTCTAAATTGTGGCCCAGTTGGAGACATAACTGGAAAGTTCAAATACAGCCTTTCGGGTTTAACCTGAGCAGATCCCCTTGGCAGATGTTTTTTATCCAAGGTGACTTACATCTAAGACAGCATCCAATCTAAGCATAGAGCTGAGCAGTTAAGGAGGTTAAGGGTCTTCTTCACGGGCCCAACTGTCACGCTTTGATGTGGTGCGATTGACAGACACACTCGCAAAGCCGCTCAACAACATTAATTTACTTACAAACATCAAACGGGTAACTCTCGAACACGGAACACACACATTAAACATAAGCATGACATAAAACCTACGTGATTTGAAACAACGAAAGACAACGGACTCAAATACACATGGGTTTAAATCTACACACTAATCAGGGACAGACAAGAAACAGCTGGGGACACTTGATGACGAAACACGGGCGTGAACATAAGACAGAGAAAAAACAAACAGAAGCGCTTGGCGCCGTAGTCATGGCAACCACCACGCATGGTCACGCGCACCGCCGTGCAAGGCGGCGTGCATGTGACACCAACAGTGGCGCTCTGGTCCTACAGGCTTCCGGTCACTAACACAGAACTATAACTGCTGAGCGTTTAGAATCAGACTCATCTGATCAGGGGACACAAGGATCACCACAAGAACATTCAATATATGCAATGATATACATACATACAGTCAAGGCGGAAAGTCTGCACACCCCTTTCACCTTCTCCACGTTTCATTACATTACAGACTTATTCTACAGTAGATTGAGTTC
>JAOUQW010035603.1:0-18964 GCA_028565825.1 Olivaichthys viedmensis | reverse complement strand
CCTTCACCTAAAAAAGAGCTATTTAACAAAACGCCTGATTAAACAAGTAGGTTTTCAGCCTAGACTTAAAGATTGAGTGCAGTAATGGTATGAAGTGGGATTTGTAGGTTAGCAAGCTAATTTTTGAAGCTGGATTTGTTAGAAAGTTAATGGTATCAGGTGGTATTTTTTGGGTTAGCTGTAACTGTATGAAACTGAGGTACACAGCAACACACAATATTATTGTTATCAAATGTATTAATTCTGCTGCTACCAAGTTGAGTATGTTCAGCTACAAATATTTAAACTTTAAACCTTAACTTTTTATGCTTTGGCAATATTAGTTAATAGTCATATCATGAATTGAACTGAACTAAATAAAATAAAATGGAAAATAAAAAAATCAATAGAGAAAAGAAGGATAAAAATGATAGAAGTTGATACAAGAAAGATACAAACTCATTCACAAGCATAATTCTTAAGGATTTATCCAAACACGCGCTCACACACACACGCACGCACGCACGCATGCACACAGCTGTTATCCATTTAAAAAAATAAAAGAGAACAAGAGATGATCTGTAATGGAGAGACTTAGCTGGTCCTTTAAAAGACCCTGAACAGTAGCTGACTTGAACACACATACACTTCCACTCGGCCGAGTTTGGCTGAGGTAATCGCCGTCACAACCTTGTGATTTGGCGATCAATAAGGGCGTTTAGAGGTGCCTTTCACACACCTAACTGTCTGTCACTGTGTGTGTGTGTGTGTGTGTACACATTCATCTGTCCCTGCAACCTCACGTCTACTACTTTCAGTGAGTAAAAGTAACTAATCCTGGCACAATTTATATCCAAAATATGCAATCAATACGGACTTCCCCGGAAGGTGGACAACAAATCCCACAATTCCCCCTTTTTCACCGAACACTCATTCCAACAGAACAAAAAACAGGCGGCCGTGGAGGCTCATGGTGCCAATGCACACTGCCACTACAATATTGTTGAATATCCATGAGCCTCAGCTGTTCTAGTCAGGAAAAAAGACGAATCTGGAGATTTTGTGTAGAATTCTGCCATCTAAACACTGTCACTAAGCAAGAATCTTACCCGCTGCCCCGTATCGATGACGCTCTCAACCGGATTGCTGGCTCTAAGTGGTTCAGCTCTCTGGACCTGCACAGTGGCTACTGGCAGGTGGTGCTCGCTCCTGAGGCAAAACAAAAGACGACATTCTCCTTGGGGGCGGGGCTATGGCAGTTTCAAGTCATGCCTTTCGGACTTAGTAGCGCCCCAGCCACCTTCAAGTGGCTAATGGTGCTGGCCGATCTGGCAAAAGACTGCTGTGTAGTGTACTTAGAGGTGACGGGGAGCAGCCAGCATGCCAGCAGCGCTGATGTTTGGGTGGGAGTTACGGACCCCCACGGACCTTGTGTTTGGGGCACTGCCGGACGTGAAGCCTGGAGCTAACACGCTGATGGAATATATGGGATAGAGACTGTACAGGTTCTCACCAGGCAGCAACAACAAGTTGCGAGCAGCCGACAGAAAAGAGCTTACGACACCTGGTGTCATGGGACGCCTATGCGTGCTGTGGTTGTTTAACCCGCGTACCAGCGTAAACAGCAGGGGTGGTATAGTGAAGCAATGTGCCAATCGGTAGGACTAGAGAAATAGACTCTCCATTGTGGTGACGAGACGAGATTGGTTTAATTGCCCGATACACCATCTATGTTGGTGTCGCTGCCGCTGTTTCTGCCATTTTCTCAAGATGCACATTATCTTAGCCTCTTCAACTCCTACCATCTTCACTGTTTACCTTGTTGTGCAAAATCAGAGGAAGATGTTCGAAGACAGTATTCTAGGGTTGGTGAGGTACGTTTCGGGTCTGACCTTCCTTCTGACCTAGTGGACAGTTTTTAATCCTCCAGATATACGAAGGTTACAGAAGCAAGTATGTGAACAATGACGCTCGAGTAGCTGTGGCGTCCGCACACATACTCGTAGTCGCTCAGCAAGTATCAGAGGTGGTGTACCAGGTACAGACATGGCAAAAGACTGCAGTGGTACACCGGGATCGCCTTGCCCCGTATCGGCCCCGGAAGCCCATGGGCCGCAGTGTGCTCGTTGAATACCCAGGAGCCTCAGCGCACCGCTGTTATGCTGTTGGTGGTGGTTTGGAGGTTGTTATAAGGGGAGTTAATAGTGTGTGTGTCTCTAATGTTGTTTGTGTCAGCATGGGTTGAGCCAGCGTGTTATTCGGGGGTTTGTCATGCTCACCGTCAGCTGGAGCTCAGTGAGCACGACCAACCCCTGCCAGTATTTCCCATGCTGAGTCAGTTCACTGGCTTACCACCAAGCTTGTTCTATGCTATAAGTGTGTGTTTGCCAAATAAAGAGCAAATTCCTGAGTTCAAAATGCTTCTTGGTCACGCCTCTTTCCGCCAATGCTACAATATGATGCTAATGGTATAAATCAGGATTTGTGGGTTACCAAGGTAATGTTATGAAGCTGGATTTATGGGTTAGCAAGCTTGCTTTAGGTTCATTTTAATGTAGCTATGACATGTTCCGCTTGACTTCAATTTTAATTAAAATCTTTAGCAGAGTAACCTGTCTGTCCTGTTCAGTTACACCATTGCCCATTTCTTGGCCTTTTTTTTATTTTTAGGATTTCAATATAATATAATTTCAATATTTCCCCCAGAGACACATAAAGCCAACCACCGCATCTTTTCAAACTGCTGCTCATGCAACGTCACAGGGCAGTTGAACGTGCTCGGAGGAAAGCACTAACTGCCCTCTTCCATATACATGCGCTCACAGATGCCCGCGATTGTCAAATTATCTTTTTCAAAGAAGATTCCATCACTCTTTACTAATATAAGTTCAAAATAGTGTGTTCTTATTAACTAAAAGCAGTAGGGACGATAACAAATAATTCATAGAGGTCTGTATTAATTTAGTCAATATCAGATTTTAGTCTTTAAGAGACAACAGTTAGCACTGTTAGGCACACACATGTGTTACCATTTGAATGAAATTTATGACTTCATGATCATTTGAAAAAATTAAGTCAGTGTTGTGTGAACAGGATATTAAGAGAGCTTTCATACAAATAATACTCAGATTGCTAGAAAATTGATTTGTCTCAGTATCAAATAATATATTTTTGAATAATAAGAATCAACTGAGTAAAGTTTTATATTAATATTAGATAAATAATGAGATAAAAACAGTCAATTTGGCAGTGGATTTTTTTTCGATGTTGGTTCTCTTGCCGTTGTTTCATTTTTTTGTTTTTTGTTTTTATTTCCCTCTACTCTGCTTAGCTCGTGCCTTTAACTTTCTTGCATGAGTCAGAATACTTCTCCCGCAGAGAGGTGATCCATCCCAATTTTCTGCAAAACCTTTCCTCCTTTGTGAACAGGTTATTTGAGGCTAACATTTTGATCATTCATAAATGCTCTATGCCATCAGAAGGAGATTTCATGCTGAAGTTTTAAAGTTTGCTATAAATGCTTGACTACATGAAGTGAAGATGAAGGCTAAATGTGGTTCTGCTCTGGAGCTCAGCATATGTTTCTGTCTAAACTGCTTCCCTTTGCCCTTGGAGATACTTTGCAGGCATTTGTCAATGCAAACCAACCTCTTCACATGGCAGACCATCACCGTAATGGGTTTTTAAAATGCTGAAAACCTTTTAGAATTTACTATAGAGGGTTACGCAAGTCCTTAATTTTTTAGGTAGTATATCATATTGCTATACTGCTATTAAAATGCAAAAGTTTAAATGTCAGTAACACAAAAAATAATGGCGCTTATTAGCATCTTTTTATCTATGCAGGACATGTTAACCTAAATAAGCAATGTTAGCTGTTTGTTTAACAAGAATTAGTTTACCATTCAGCAAATTATCTGGCAGACAATGTTAGGAAGAATTCCGTATTTATTCTTTTATTTATAGAGCTCATTAGAAGGAGAATATCCTTAGTTGGGAAGCACTGTGTGTTTTGGGAATGTCAGCACTATAACAAGAGCAGCCAGGACAGACATTTGCTATTTTTTGTTCATTGGAATATTTATTATTTTTATTCCTCCCTATGTAACGGATGGACAGATTCCTCCCTAAAGGACCTCGATCAGTAAAAGTCATTTATTCATGTCTCTCTCTTTCTCAGTCTGTTTCTTTCCCCCTTTTTATCAACATATCTGACATGCTTACATCTTGCTTTCTCTGTCTGTGTTACTATATCTTGTCTTTCTGTATTCTGTCACTGTGATTGAGACACATATATGCTACACATAGCTTAGATGACAAGAAGCAAAAGTATGCCTGTACACACACACACACACACACACACACACACACATACACATACAGAAGAAGAGTGATGAAATGCTGAAGGATATGATCAGTAGATTATTCTTTCTCTGTCTTCATCTTTCCTTGTCCCCAATGTTTTCTCCCTCTGTACTCTCCTCTCTCTTTCTCTCTGTCTCCCCTGGTGAAATATGCATCTCTCTATCCAATAGCTAATCAATAATGCTCCCTGCTGACCCAGTACAACTATCACTCCATCACTGTCACTTATACCTACTGTGTGTGTATGCTTGTGTGTGCGTGCGTAGGCATATTTTTCCTGCTCTTTGTAATAATCACTTTGGCTGAGACACGTGTGTGTGTGTACTTGCGTGCATGCGTGTGTCTGTGTGTGAGAATGTGCTAGGGTTGTTACAATACCATAATTTATCTTCAATACTGATACCAAGTATCGTATCGCAATACCTGATATCTAAACAATACTATGGCAATTTTTTTAAAAACACTAGTCATTGTCTGATATTCATTACACTGTGTTAAAAACTGAAGTTATGCTCCAAGAAAAAATCAACATACAAAACAGAAATACAAAATGGTATAATCCATTTTGTATTTCTGTTTTGTATGTTGATTTTTTCTGGGAGCGTAACTTCACATATATTACTGAATAGATATGACCCTAAGATCAGCAATGAAATGTTTCCCACTGGGTTGTCTTAAACAGGATCAATATATAATTTTAGGTTGGGGTGTAAGTCTCTGTGTCAGGCAGACTGGATAGCGGAGACAAACGCAGGTAAGTCAGCAAAACAAAGTGTCTTTAATAACAAACAGGCAGAGGTACAAAATCGAGAGGCAGAAGGGGTGTCAGGAATAGAGCAAAAGGGTCAAACCAGCAGAGAAATCAGGTAATCCGAGCGTATAAACCAACAGGGGATAAGCAAAATAGCGGAAGTAGAGGGACAGGCTAACGGTCAAAAACACGAGCAGCAGAATATAGAAATACTATAGCGCAGTAACAGGCTAGTATTGTAGGCACGGGGGCTAACAAGACTGAGCAATGAGTGTTGAAGGAGAGGTGATATACTGTAAATACAGAGGGGCGGTAATGTAGGGCAGGTGATACTGATTAATATGTGGGTGAACTTGAACGGGTAAAACCGGAACTAACAGGGAAGGTGGATGAATCCTTGTGCTGGGGATTCTGGGAATCGGAGTTCCTGAGGAGCGGGGCGGATGTGACACTCTGTTTTGAACATCAAATGTTTTAACCCCAATGTGTTATTGGGCTTTTTAACAAGCTACCTAAAACTTATACTACAGACAATTCAATAGCACTTTTGCTAAACAGCCTATTAACGATGGCAACCCTTGGTGCTCCAGTTTTACATCCGCTCATCCAAGCCAATTTAGCATGTGTGATTTGACTTGTCCATAGGCATAAAATATCAACATAGTGTTAGTTTATTTAAATAAAGACTTAAAAGTATTAAAAGTTGGAGTATTGAATTGTTTGTCACATTAGTATTAAAAATGTTTACTTTCGATACTTTGTGCAGCACTATTGTGTGTGTGTGTGTGTGTGTGTGTGTGTCACTTATTGCCCAGGCCAACGATTCTTTCTGGGGAGGAAAGAATTGTGCTTGTTAGAGCACCTTCTTAAGCACAGCATGATATCTGTATGTATGATAATGTGTGTGTGAGACTATGTGTGTAATCCCTGCATTAGACATCACACAGAGCCCTCTGGCTGTGACTGCACACTCCAGGGATCCGAGCCCAAGAAACACTATAGACACACACGCACACACACACACACACACACACACACACACACCATACTCTCTTTCTGTTCTCTGGCCCTGCCTACCTGGATTTGAGGAACTCGAAATTAATATTCCACACAAAAAGACTAATTTGTGTAACATGTGTATAACGATTTTGTTTATTATGTCTAATCCATGAATCTGTATCCCTACAGGCAGCTGGATTCAGAAAACATGTATGCAAGGAAATAATAAGATCCATAACCATGAGCCAATAAGCAGTCCAATATAAGTAAAACCACATAGAATGGAAACAGTGTAACACTAATAAAAAAACAGGCTCAGAAACGCACTACAATCAAAACTTTGCAAAGATACCAGACAAACTGGTGTTTTTGCTATGACAGGGCCAACATAGAAACAATATACAGGTGAGACTAATTATGGTCAGGGGCAGCACCTAAGCAGGAATGTTACCATCACTTGCATGCGCCTGACAGAAGGCACCCAATCAAAACACCAACCCAGAACTAATTTCGCATGGGGCAGTGGTGGCTCAGTGGGCGCTGGGCTACTAAACTGACTTTAAGCCTTGGCACTGCCAAGCTACCACTGCTGGGCCCTGGACCCTTCTTTGCTCCAGGGGCGCCATATCATGGCTGACCCTGCACTCTGAACCCAGCTTACTAACAAGCTAGGAAACGCAAAGAAAATAATTGTATTGTACTTGTAGTTGTATATGTGACAATAAAGGCAGTCAGTCTAATTGACAGTAGACTGTATCTGTGCTTCTTAGTCAAGACTATATAGGCTGACCTACCTATGTGAAATTTTGAAGCCTATATTCTTCAGTTGTCATTGCATATTTCTGGGTCTATTCTATTCAAGTATACTTTGTTAATTCCCTGTGTATTGTGTAGCGCTGTGGCGCCTGCACCTGGGATTTGTTGTTCGTGCTGGGATGTGTGAAAGCCGCCACGTTGATGTATCCACCATCAGTGAAAGTCCGGTGGGCTTTGTTAACCCCCGCCAGTTTTCCCCATGCTAACTTACCACCAAGCTACGTGTTGTGCTGTAAGAGTGTGTTTACCAAATAACGAGCATTTTCCTGATTTTAAAATGCTTCCTGGTTGCGCCTCTTTTTCGCCGATGTCACAATATTCTCGCCTGCATGTTTTTGTGTGTACCTATACCTGGTGTTTTTTTGTATGATTTTTGACCTCCCTTTTAGAGCGTCTTAGAAATTCATAGTTTATTTTGAGCGATGTCATCTCTGAACTTATGCTCACTCTAGTCAGTCACATTAACAGCAAAACTAAACCACTAAACCATTTTTCTATGGCGAGATAGAGAGCAGACTTACTTTAATCAAACTCAAATTTGATCCCATTTGCCTCTTCCCTTTCAGAGCTCACCCACTGAGACAAACCACTGTATGAGATGTGTATTTTTTTACCAACATGGAGAAAAAATTCTGTTATTTTCGCAGCACTGTATCATTTACACGTTTAATGAGACACTGACTATAAATACTGCATGGCGGCGTGTTAACAGTGAGACACATAGCCATGATACATTGATGAGGGTGGTCCTACACATTTGTGTCTTAAATTGAGATACGTTTTTGCAAAACTGCATCTGGCAAAATTAACTATGTTTGAATAGCTTTCAGTCTTACAGCTACCGTGAGCGTGTCTTGATGACGCATCGCACCAACCACGCAGTGAGCAAAGAGAAAAATGCTCATAATCTGCAGGCAGCCACTCACCTCCTTGCAGTTACCACTTGCTATCCCGCAACCGTGTTAGGCACGCAACTAATTTGATTTCTATTAATACTCAAAAAAACATCTAATTTACTATTCAAATTATTAGACTCTCTTATATGGACTCATCCCCAGTATTTATGTCAGTGAATTGGTCTACTTATTCTCATAGCTATTCTTTATTTATGACAATATCTATAAGAATACAAAACCATTTTAGCACCTTGGTAAAATAAATATTTAGTTCAATGGAATAAAAATAATCCTAGATTTTTATTTAGTACAGTTGCAAAGTTAACTAGGAACAAGACAGCCATCGGAGCACAGAACCCAACAGTATGTAGTAGCGATAACTTTATAAATTTTTTACATAACAAAATTATGAAAACATTAGACAGAAAATTCAGAGTATGAATTTGCCATCAGACAATCTGATAACTAATTATATAGAGGGCAATACAACCATATCAGTGGAGCAATTAGAATCCTCTACCCCAATCCAACAGCCTGAATTAATTTCACTGATCTCCTCCTCTAAATCTTCAAGTTGTGCACCAGATCCGGTACCTACAAATTTTCTTAAAGAAACACTACTAGAAGCAATGGAACTTTTTTTAAAAAATAATAAACTCCTCTCTTAGCATTGGCTATGTACCTAAATCTTTCAAACTAGCAGTTATCAAAGAAACTTGATTAAGAAACTTGACCTTGACCCATGTGAATTTTCAAACTATAGACCAATAACAAACCTCCCCTTTATCTCCAAGATATTAGAAAAGGTTGTAGCTCAGCAGCTAAGCTCATATTTGCATAGGAATCACATACAATAAATATTTCAATCTGGGTTCAGGCCTCATCACAGTACTCAGACAGTGCTATTGGCTTCCGATCAGAGTTGCATGTTTTTGCTTGTATTACTTGATGTTAGTGCAGCTTTTGATACCATAGATCACAATATTCTTCTGGATAGACTAGAAGATTTTGTTAAAATTTGGTTAAGTGAACAGTACTTTCCTATCTCAGATCTTATCTGACTGACTGCTATCTTAAATCTGTAAATGTTAATGATGACTTCTCTGTGCAGACAAAAGGCTCTGTTCTGGGGCCCCTGCCTTTTTTCTTATACATGTATATATATGTATATGCTACCTCTGGGTACAATTATTCGTAAACAGTGTATTAGCTTTCACTGCTATTCTGTTGATACACAGCTGTATATTTCTGCCAAACCAGATGACAGACACTGGTTTTCATTTGAAACCCATATAGAAAACATTACTAAAACAGCTTTTTTCCATCTCAGAAACATTGCTAAGCTAAAAAATATATACTGTCGTTACATGATGCAGAAAAAATAGTTCATGATTTTATCTCTAGGTTGGACTTTATAATGCCTTGCTGTCTGGATGTTCAAGTAGGTGCATAAACAAGCTCCAGTTAGTCCAGAATGTAGCCGCTAGAGTTCTTACTAGAACCAAAAAGTTTGACCATATTACCCCTATTTTAGCCACACTACATTGGCTCCCGGTAAAATTATGCATTGATTATAAAATACTACCAAGTAAGGAATAAAACATGACGGGGTGTGCAGTTATAGGAAAATAATTAACGACGGGGTGGTGTGATTATTTTCCAATAACAGCACATCCCGAAGTATTTTACTGAATTTATACCACAGCAATTTGCCAACAATTACACATTTTTATTTATTAAAGATTGACAGGTCGTAGTTTTTATCCATTTATAGTTACATTTAATGTTGTGGAACATCTGCAAAAGAAGTTAGTTCCTGTTATCACTTACATTATAACAGCTCTAAGTCGTTTTTCTCTATCTCTTGAAATTAAGACAAAAAATGCAGCATGTCATGTTACTGATAAACTGCAAAGCACAAACTTCTCTGCATAAACAAACAGCTTTACCTCTGACTGTTACAAAGCGCTGTCTCCTTCCATAAAAGTTTTATCCTTACAGAAAGCTTCACTACAGCAATGATTATAACATTTTTCATTGTTAAATAACAACACTCTTTTAAAAAATCTGTTTAATGTTAGGCTTAAATTATGTGAGTGTCCGCCGTACAAATCCCAGTGAATTAGTTGTTACTATAGAAACCAAATGTATTAGAACGAGTGGATTAATACATACCTGTGATTTGACTTGCAGCCGGCACTACTGTCAGAGCCGTGCAGTTATATACAATTAATCAAGCGCTGTGGTATAATGACCTATAAAGCACTAAATGGTCTTGCCACACATTACCTGAGCAAACTTTGGTCTATTATGATCCGCCACATTTGCTTCGATCAAAAGGTGCAGGTTCTTTATGAGTACCTAGAATAATGAAAACTACAGCAGGGGGCAGGTCCTTTTCCTACAAAGGCCCCCAGCTATGGAAAAGCCTTTCTGTTAATGTTCGAGATTCAGACACAGTCTCAATCTTTAAGTTTAGGTTGAAAACGTATTGGTTTAGTCAGGTATTTTGCTAAATAGCTCTTCTCTTAATAGAATAAATCTTCTCTCTTCTCTGATCAGGTTTGTTGATGGTGCGGTGGCAAGACGCTGATGTCCCAGCGAGCCCTAATGCCGGTGTTACATTCTGGCTCTTCCTTTTAGTTATACTGTGTCATAACTAGACCTATACACACTTTTAAGACACTGTTTGCTCTTATCATACCTAATAATCTGTTCTCTCTGTCTGTCGAGCTGTATGTGTACTCTTGCTGCCCGATGTGATGTTGGTGCCATATCTTGACACACTTCTCCTGCTGTGGCTCCTCTCTACCTTCGGACTTGCCTGATTGAACTGATGCTCTACTCCCGCTCTGCTCCTCCTGCTTCTTCGGCTTTCTGCATTAGGACTCACCTGCTGCTGCTGTGGATAATCTCATCTAGATACCCTAAAGACCTGCAGCCAGTTGCACCAGTTGAACGTAAGTTTGATCATAAGTCAGGGTGTAATGTCGGTCCTAAACCAAACCCTGAGAATAGTTCGTTTAAATCTAACAATGTGTGGAATTTCAGTTGTACCACAGACACTTACAGCACATCGTATCTAGTAGAGCGTAAAGTGATCCAGCCAATCAGGAACACGATCACACATAAACATACACATAAACATACCACATAAACATACTACATTTATTATCGAGACGCAGGAAAGCGATGATTAGTGCCCGTCTTTCTCAGTGTAATTTATTTACTTCAAGCAAGGCCTGTCTGTCGAGTTAGTTATATTTTAACCGTAGATAAATTAACAAACTCCAAATGGATTGTGCTTTACAATAAAGTAGTGACTCAAATGATCCCTCTACTGTATTTACTTTACACTGTTATGGGCTTTTTCTGTTCTGCTGAAATTTAACGGCATTTTAGTAACAAACCTTATTAACAAAAAGTAACGAAGCGGCTGCAAACATAATCTGCATTTGAATACGTGAACGACAGAATTAAGTATAACATTACATTTATAGCAAAGTTTAAAAAAATAATTTGAATATACCTTCCCAATCATCTCAATTTGATCTATGACATTTTGCGCTGGCCAAGGAAAGAGCTCGCTACGCCGGCTGATATAAAAATAGCCATTTCATTTATCCCCTCCCGTTTATATTTGCTGTAACAAACAGTGTATTTCAGCGAGTGCAAGTCACCAATGGCCATGTCCCCTGATCATAGACCCCGCAAGAAAAAAATCATTATCCTCCTCCCAAAATAAAAAACAATGTATTTATGGTCACTGCAAGTGCTCTTTTTCCTCTGCACACTGTAGACTTTTGCACTTTAAACAGAATCACAGAGTAGTTATGTTTACGGTGGACGTTACACCAACTAGGGGGTAGGTGTAAGTTTTAAGTTATAACTTAAGGTTACGTTGAAACTATATTACTTAACGGTGCAACCGTTAAATTTTTAGTAGTTCGTAAACTCGAACGTCGTGGCAATTTACAGTATGTTCAAACTAGGCTAGACTGATAGACTGGTGCAACTGGCTACTGGGGTCTCATTTATCAACTGTGCGTATGCATAGTTTTGTGCGTAAACAGTACATACACACGTTTCTACACATATAATATGATTTGTCAAGTTGTTCTTGTGCATGAGGATTTGCGTATATTTAGAACTACTCCTGACCATGCGTATGCAAAAACCTGCTATTGCATCGCTGAAATGGATTTATCGTTATAATTGTATTCAGTAGTCATCCAGGAAACTATCTTACTTCATACAGGCGAGTCACGACCAAAACATAAGCATATGCATCCTTATTATAATGAACGGAGGTCATTCAGTTTTCTTGCTATGTCACTTCAAGCTGGTTGAGTGGTCTGTGTTACTAGGCAACACACACAGGGAGATAGAGACCTCTCCTAACAAACTGTCTACTAGCAGGTAATTTATGAAAAATAGTATATTTAGTAATTCTCATTTTTAAATAAAGAAATACGGAACAAGGGGCGTTCCGTATTGATTTAATAAGGAACGCAACATTTTGCTCTTAATTACGAAACATTCTGTATTATAATGAACGGGTGGCAACCCTACTCACAAGGTGCAGGCAGGTGACACAGCATTGACAGCATTTGTCACCGACCCCCATGCCAAATCTTTCTTTTTCTTAGACAAACCACTCATAAAAGTGCCAAATAAAACATTTTTGTTTTGCTCTGCTTCGTGCAACAGTATCCAAATCTCATCTCCTTAGACCTTTTGACATGCTCCATGTTGTCCGCAACAAGCAGGCTACTGGGCCTTTTAAAGTGAAGTTGTTTACCATATATGGCTATTTGGGAGAGTTTCTTTCTGTAAATGTGTGTGGCCGTGCAGGAGCAGAGCAATTTAGAATGTGCAAGATTTATCAACGTTCATTGCGTACAGCACTTGTTCCAAGCACACTTTGATAAATGAGACCCCTGAACTTCCCAAAAACAGTTTATGCCTAAATTTAATGCCTTATCCACCTTCCTGTTTCAGTGGATAATCTCACCTGGATACCATAGAACTGCCACTGTAATCAGTAATCAGCTATAGGCTATTCGAAATGGTTAGCTGGTATCATCTAATAATAAGCCATGTTGCTGCAATTGTTTGAGAGGTTTATACAGAAAATAAATAAATAAAGTACAGCACAAAGGACGTTAAAACCCTTGTTAATTTGGACTATGAGCTTATAGCCTTGTGCACTGTGAGCAAGTTCATTAGAGCTATGTGAGGGACTGTTTTGTTATACCCAAACTCTGACAGCCTGCTTGCTCTCGTTAGGCAGTGACTAAATTTGTGTCTACAACTCCCGTTTTACTTCGGTTTTTACTTCCCTCTCTTTAGGTTAAGAGCTACTATTTGTGTGGTTGTTGAAAGCAGTTGGGTTTAACATATAATTTAATCATACTCTAAAGGATCAATCGGTCAAATATCTATCCAAGCAAACTGAAGCTGAGGAACACTCTGCAAAACTATCTGTCCTGTGTCCATGCTAGTACTGGATACACAATATGGGTGTATCCCAAATGTAATCCCAATTCCTTAGAAATAGTTGGCAAAGGCAGGGCAGTAGACTCTCCCAAATCAGAGAAGAGGTGCACATCAGACTGATTTTTTTCAAGCTGAGAAGAATAGGTTTATAGGTAACCGTGCCTCACAACCATGCACTAGAAAAAAAATTTGTGTATCCAGTACTAGCATGGATACAGGACAGATAGTTTTGCAGAGCGTTCCTCAGCTTCAGTTTGCTTGGATAGATATTTGAACTGTTTTTGTCTTTGCACAGAGATCATGATCAAATAAAACTTTTCAACTTCTCTTAAATTTTAAAAAAATGAATCCTTAAATATTCCCCCAAATCTGTCCAAATCAGCTTGGATGAAACGTAAATGTCAATGAAGAAGATTGCTTTCTTTCATTATTTTCTCTCTCTCTCTCTCTCTCTGTCACTCCTGTCCTTCATCACACTCTGATCTGTAAACACAGGTATCTACAAACAAACACACATGAGCGGACGTCTCCATCATCGTTTGGGATCCAGCCAAACACCAAAGCACACTTCCTAATGCAACAAAAGCTGTTGATGAGTGTGTGTGTGTGTGTGTGTGTGTGTGTGTGCGTGCGTGCGTGTGTGTCCTAACTATAATTAACTGTTGCACAAGTTTCTACTTCTGTGACTTTATTGTAGAGAGAAATGTGTGTGTGCATGTTCCTTTCAATTTACTTGCTAACAGTATAACACTCGTTATTCTGTGTGGAACCACAGTGCTTGTTTTTTTTATGCCTGAACGTGAACAGCTATTGTGTGTGTGTGTTAGGCAGGGGGTCTCAGGATAGGGTTTGTTTACCAGGGCGCTAATTCCTTGTTAGCGGTAGCGTGAGTCAGCGGGACACCTTTGATTCTGGTAACCTAAAATCCTCTCTCTCTCCTTTATATTTTTCTGTCTCTCTGTTTCTCCCTCCCTCTCTTCTTCATTCTGTTTCCTTACTCCTTTCCTTTTTTTGTCTCTCTGTCTCTTCTCCCTTGTTTACAGGATTCTATTTCTGTTTTCATATATTTGGTTTAAAATGCAACTGTTAACACACTAAACTTTTAGCTATTGTATTGATTATATATCTATTAATTTAACTACAACTTTATCTAATTCTATTGAATATATTAATTCATTTATTTATTTATTCAATTATATGTTTGCTGCTCATACAATGAAGATCACCTCTGTTGATCAGTTCTAATGTTGATTTGTATTCACAGTTCCCTATCAAGTTCACTAACTGGTGCACTTCACCTCTGATTTGTTTACTTTTATGTCCCCTGGGAAAAAAGAAATACCATTTAAATGCTTGTTTTTGATTACTTTTCAGGGCAGAATTGATTAATGTGTTGGTCACAAATACAATGAAAACAACAGCACTGCAAAACAAACCGAAAATTCATTGTATCATCCAGCAGGAAAAACACAAGGATAAAACTCACTACTCATTATTATGCCCTTTATTAAGTGGCACATGCACTTACACTAGGCTTGAAATGGACCCACAGAGGCCAACAAATAAATAGTGCAGTCCCCCCTCTGTGTTGGAAAATACTTGTCCCATTAACGGTAGACAGAGCAGACACAAAACAGTGCTGTGGGCTAAAGAATGCGCCCCGGCACTACTGTATATATATAATTGCTATTGCAGATTAAAATTTCTCTCCCTTTCCTTTTACTCCCAACGTCCTACCTGAAGGCCCTGAAAACTTGTATCCTTTGATATTTTGTTGAGATAAACTGCTCACAATCTGTCCAAATCAACGAACTTATCCTGATTACTGTGACAGATTGTATTGCTGTTCATCAACTTTGTTAAATGCAACCATGATGAATGTAAGTTTAAGAGGACTTGCTAATGTAATTTCAAATTAACTAGCATATATGCTAGCCAAGTTCATTAGTCTGGATAATTAAACATATAAAGTGGAACATAGAACTAGGGATTATTTTGCTCTGTCACAATTTTATAATCAAAATATGACATAGTATTTCATAGTATTTCATTCATGCATTCTGTGTTTTGTGGGTGTGTCTTTGGACAGAACACTGACAGGCTGTATTTGTTTGAATTTTGAGTTTGAGTTTGAGAACTGGATTAGCATGGGAAAGCCCATGGGACTTCCGCCGATGATGGACACAGTCAACGTCCCGGCTTTCACACATCCCGGCATGGACAACCCAACACACATTTCCCCCTTTTTGTACCAAACACCCATTCCAACAAACGTGGGATTCTTTCAAACAAGTAACAGGCAGTAGCGGGGGCTCACGGGTATGCAAATGCACACCACTCAGGCACCAGGATGCTACAATACTTATAGTCCATAGGTTTTTTTTTCTTAGTACTTTAGTCATTTTGAGTTCAAAGGAAAAGTGTTCAAATTCTTGTCTGTGGTACTCTTTCTCTCTCTCTCTTTTTCTCTCTGAGTCAGTCGGACTAACGCTGGGGGTGAAGAGCAGAGCAAGGTGAACACTGACCAACAGACAAGGTGTGTGCGAGTGGTGTGTGTATCAAACACACTGACATAAGTGTGTGATTGCCAGTGAAAGGAATCAGAGAGACAGCGCTTAGTTAGTATCAGGTTCACACTGTATATGTGTCACGCTGTTATTACCAAGGTCATCTCACTACAGGCCTGAGAGGTGTGTGTGTGTGAGAGTGTGTGTGTGTGTGTGAGAGTGTGTGTTTGTCTTTCTGGGATAAATTTGTAGTGACACTGTCAGGATGTGTCCTGTCTTAAAAAGTCAGTCAGGTGGAGGTGCTGTGTGTGTGTGTGTGTGTGTGTGTGTTCTTCACCATCAGCCATCACCATGTTTGTCTGATGAGGTGTGTTTGATCAGCTGCTCCTGGAACTTCTGCACTTATACACACACACACACACACACACACACACACAGTTATGGCGTTTTTCCACCAGACGGTGTGACGCAGCTCGGGTCGGCAAAATTACCCATAATCCTTCACGTTGTTGCTATTTCCACCGCCAAGCGAGCCGCGCCGTACCTTCATACCCGTGCTAAATCTGGTTACCCATCTTGCCCAGGTACTAGCGAACCAAGCCGAGATGTGGGTGGAGCTAAAAATTGTGCAGACCATCGATTGGTCAAACGCGATCGCACAGAAACATTCCTTACTCTTTTCAAAAGTGCTTTTACTGGCGGCCTTAAGAGGCAACATCACAGTTTTTAAGGGCAATTTAATGTTTCAGGTTCATTTCTAGTTACTTACACACAGTAATGTTTTCTTATCGCTATTTCGCTTAATCTTACGTTTGCGCCCTACATAGGGTATAACATAACGGATCTGAACCCCCTGCCTTCACGCTTAGTGTAGAATGAGATTTGAGCACGACTCTGTGTGTATGTGCGCACGCCGTTTTTTTCACTCGAACTTCTCTGTATTTCCACTGAAGATTAAAGTACTTGGCTGTATTTGGATGCGCGAGCGGCCATTAATTAAGAGATTAAAGTGTTGGCACGCTTGTGTTTGCGCGCGCGCGCTACCTTTAAAAACAAAGTTGCTGTGCCTCGTGCTTACTCGTTCACTCTAGTGAGAGAAAGGCGGCAGCGCCTCGCTCATTTCAACATCAAATGAGAGGCATGGTTTCGTTTTATAATCGTCTTTTGAATTTCGTGTAGCGTTTTACTACTGACAAAAATGCCATAAAGAATTAGTGGCTGAATTAACACGCAAAAATACATATTCCTATTACTATGCATATCTCCATTACAATGGGGGCAAACGTTTTACAACACAATTGAGTGGAAACTGACCTTCTTTGTCTCTCTCACTTTTCAAAATATCCCTCTCTCTTATGCAAGGGTGTGTGTGTGAGTGTGGGTGTGGGTGTGTTTAATCTGGTTCAGATAAGGGATTAATGGTGAGATTAGGCACTCCTGGATTACGCTAACCCTAATATCGCGCTGTGGTCGTGTAACTGGGTTATGTGACCTCAGGAATGCTTGAAAAATGCCTGTCCTAGTGCTGAGATCTTAGTGTGACTGGGATCTGAGTGTGTGTGTATGTGTGTGCGTGTGTACTGCTGTTTGATGATTAGTGCTCATGGTTTTGACGTGGGTTAGATCTATTTCCTGATGATACACTGAGCGAGTGATATGTACCCAATCTGTTCTCACACACGCATTGTGGCTCCTGACACTCATGGGTCAGCCTTTAGATCATACGTCATTTGTGCCTCTGTGTGTGACTGAGTTCTTTTTTCCTCTTTTGTTCCTGGATTAAAATAAAATGGGCAAAGGTAGGGCATCATAAGAAGGAATTAGGCATCACAAGGTACAAAGGCTGAGCAAAACTGTGCAGATTATATGATATTTTACACTGTAAACTGTCCAAAGTAGCAGCATATGTGGAATTGCAGTCAGAAGATACTGGCCTATAAAGTCCAGGTGTGAATAATATTTGGGGTGTTTGTTCAATTAGTTTAGATCATTTGGGTGTTAGGGGGCAGCAGGGGGTTTAGGACTACATGAGGAAGAAGCCACTGCAGAGTCTGGTAGTAATGGCCTGGATGCTCCTGTACCCTCTGCCAGACATCAAGGAGGTAAGGAGTCCATGGGAGGGGTAGTAGCCATCCACAATGCTAGTGGCCTTGCAGATGCACGGTTCTTGTCAAGTGTCCTCATGGGGGGGCAGTGATGTATTCAGTTGTATTCAATATCTTCTGAGACCCATACGATACATAGTTAACAAAGAAGTTTTACTCAATTCAATACCAGAAGCCAGACAGAATCCTGTAAAGCAACAACCTTGATGAATTTCAAATAATAAAGTGCCCACATTCCACACTGCTGATGGGTAATCAAACATGGCCTTGAACATGGTCTAAAACTAAATCTAGTGTTTTTCACTTTAAGATGACACTATTATGAATCCATTAGCCTGTAGCCCAAACCTTCGCTCTGTCGTTGAGCAGTGACAATACAAAGTGGATTTTGTCTATTTAAATGGAAAAACCTAAAACCATGAGCTAGAAAACTAGATCAGTAAAACATAAAATATGGTGCTTAGAGAAAACACTCAAGATTGCATGTAATACGATGCAAGACAAAGACTAACAGAACTGTGGGCTATAAATTTGCTGGCTAATCAATGAAACATCGAACAGGTGAGGTGATGACAGTTCAGAATTGGGGAGATCTCTGAAGGAAAAGAGGGGGATCCCCAGGTGCTAATGTGACATTCTATCATATAAAATCTTTCTCTCCTTCCTCCCTTCCATGTCACTTCTTCCCTCTTTCAATCATTCCCTCTGTCTGTCCATCTGAGTCTCTGTGATATACAGTTAGGACTGATAGAAAAAGGGATGAAGAAAGAGAGAGATATATAGATGTAGAAGATGAGGAAGAAATAGGATGAGAGAGCAAGAAAAGACAAGAAAAATAACAGCTAGGGAAACGATGAGATTAACATCATGCAGTAGATGCAGTAAAGGGGAGGGAGAGAGATACCTGAAATTGGGGGATATCTTTCTGCTGAAACAGATGCACTATATGGCCAAAAGTATGTGGACACCAGACCATCACACCTATATGAGCTTGTTGGACATCCCATTCCAAATCCATGGGCATTAATATGGAGTTGGCCCCCCCTT
>JAOUQW010035554.1:0-18987 GCA_028565825.1 Olivaichthys viedmensis | reverse complement strand
GGTAAAATCCCAGAACAGCCTTGATTCTATTTTTATCTAAAAAGTGCTCTAGTGCTGAATATCTCACTTTCTTTAATGATGCACAAACATTTCTCTGTAACACTTGATTGTAAAGTTTTTGGAAAATGGAGTGACATTGGATTTGGATTTGAATTTTTTGGCATTTGAATTTCCTAAATCGGAATTTTTTATGATTTATTTTGATACTGTACATCAGGTTTTGTAGTTGAATTAAATCAAACTGAATTTCTGTTCAATCAAATTTAATTTTAAATTAATGAGATGTACAAAATTAAAATTAAAATTTTGGCAATGCAACACATTTCTAATTCAGTGCATTAAAACATTCAGATTTACAATGGGGCGGTTGGGGGTGTTGTGCCACCTAAATTCAAGTTTGAATTTTGTCATCTGACTTAAAAAAAATAAATAAATAAAAATTTCAAGTTAATTTCAGTTTTAAAGCCTTACATATAAATTCACATTATGGCATACAAAATTCAAATTTACAAAATTCTAATCCAAATAGTTGTGGCACAAATCCATTGTCCATGGTCCATCAGAAACCGGTGTTTTAGATTAGGAAAACAGTAACCTAAACGCTGAATCGGACATGGAAATGAAAATAATTTAAATTAAATTAAGCAAATGGTAAACAGGATATTTAGATACATTTCTATATACTTCATACAAGGATTTCTGGAACAGCTACAAATCAACTGGTCACTGTTTTAAATAATGTATTTGTATTAATGGAATATATTACATTATATATTGGTCTAGACTTTTGGAGCCTACTGTATGAATGACGGTACAATATTATATATTGTTACACAGTAGTGTAAATGATGTGCAATATGCAATGTGACAATATGTACCACTTTATTGATTACTGCAGGGCTACGGTGACCTTTCTCAAACAGTAGGCAATGCATTTCAAAGGGCAGAAAATGTGTAATTGTATTTAGCCATTAAAGAAATGTACATCAATCTGGTGTGCAAGGAAATCAACTGAATGACCTGGCTGTGTTTTATTTTTATGAATGGGGGCTCTCTGAAAGAACAAAATGTTCCATTTCATCAACGTGGAGATGCCCGGTTACCGTGACGACCGAAGATCTGCGTCACCATGAAAATGGAAACATGGCAACCGGGACCGAAATCTCCAAGAAATAACGTTTAGTCTCTGTGTTATAAAAAACACAAAAAAAGTCAGAAAGACTCGTTTACGTTAATCAGGGTGAGGCTGAGAGACTACTGAACAACACAATGTGCTCAATAGACAGGTGCTGATATTTATGTTTCATACTACAAACTGCCTTTTGGATATTATCGCGATATTTTATGAAAGAAATTATTACATTGTTTATCTGTGGCTGTACTTATTGGTCAGGAATAATATTATTATGAATAATAATATTCAGTTTCATCAGAACTGCTCACGGCCTACACAGCCTCAAAAATGAATTGCTGGGTCTGTTGCGCTATTTTGAATTGTCCGTGATTACATCACGATATATCATATAACCGATTACGTGACAGTTTAGCACAACAACTCCATGAACTCTAATAGTTTTGCTCCTTGCTCTGTGAAACCTGGCAAACAATCCATCACGTTCCATCATTAAGTTAGAAATCTTTCAATCCAAGATCAGGAGAGGATCAGGACCATGTTCTGCAGGGGTGCCAGAATATATTCCTGGAGGACCACAGAGGGCCTGCAGAGTTTAGCGTCCTCATTTAACACACCTTATTCAACTCATCGGCCAATTACTAAGGTTTTCATAGGCTGTATTTGGGTTGCGGTCCATTCTGAAGTGATGAAGCCGACGCAGGGGACTTCAATGGAAGACATGCCCGCAGCAGCTATTTGTAGGGTCCAAACTGAAGTGATGAAAAGCATTTGCATCAAAGGGCCCTTCAAAATGGTAATTTTTTTTACAAAGGGAGCGACCGATGGACATTTTGATCCTGAGATTCTTTGCGCTGTTTTTTTGCACTGAATGAAAAAAATGGCCAACTCAAAACGTACTCAAAACTTTCCAGTCACCACTCGCCCCTCGATATTAATATTGGCCAGACATTTCTGTTGAACCTTTACAAATAAGCTAATGCCAGTTTGTTTCATCAGCCTGAATCCTCCAGTAAACAGACCTTAATGGTGGTCAATTAACCTTAAATCTTTGTTTAAATGCATGCCGAATCCAGGGCTATAATCTGCTATAGCTGCAGTTAGTAATGTGCAATTTGGGGACAACATGCTCAGGCTCTGCCCGGGCAATCGATCAGCTGATGTGTAAAAGATACGTTTGAAGCAGCCATCTCAGACAACCGGAAGCACATTTTTCGTATAATTTTGCCCCTCGGTAAATTTTGGTTCCAACATGATAAGATAAAATTTTAAAACGCAATTGAAATGCAACAAATAGTTACCACATCAGTGATTATTTTCGACACTGCTTAGATGGGCACCGGTTGCATCAAATCAGAAAAAAAAAGCAGCTATTCAACAGCACTTTGAACAGGTTACATCAAAATGACGAAACTGGTCATAACGCGAGGGGACCATAACCGGATCAAAAGCACTCAACCAAATAACGACTCTTGACGTATCCGGATAAAGCAACAGCTTACAAGGCAATTTGATTTAAAGAGCAGGCCGCCCCACCAAATTGAACCCGCATGCCAACCGAAAGACGCCGAAAGATGTTTCCAAGAAGCCCAGGTTAACATCGTCGGATGAAAAGATGTCATAATGTAATTGTGGTCAGTGTGTGTGACTCAGCTGTTGGAAATGAATTACACAGATGTGGTCTGCGTGGGAAAACAGGAAGGAAGCCCATAGAAAGAAAAGGTAAAACCGAAACAGAGGTTTACACAGAAATTCTGCAGGCGTAAAATGAGACTTTTGGAACAATGTGATCTGAGGAGATGAGACGAAGCTGGATACTTGGCGCAAAAAAAAATTAACACCATATTGACTGTCAAGCTTGTTGCTGGGAGAATTAAAGGTTTAGGGCTGATTTGTATCAGTAAAGAATCATCAAACCATTTTTATGTGAAGACGAGTTTGAAAGCCATCAAACTAGGGCCTTGTATCTCTCCTTCTGAAATGATACAATGCAGAGGAATATGAGGCCACGCCTCCTTTATCGGGACTGACAGGCACAGAGGCCACGCCTCCTTCACTGGGACTGAGTTTAGCGATAGCCTTGATATGTTAATGAAAGGTTAAATTGTCTACAAATGATGAAACGGGGAAGAAATAAACCTTTGCAATTTGACAGCTGGGTGTTTATGTGTTCATGTGTAGAATTTGTGTGTGTGTAAATATTTGTGCTCGTGTGTATCCGAAGGTTCGGTTCTGCCTTCAGACCCCTGCGCCTCAGCAATCTGTGTGTGTACGTGTAAATATTGGCGAGAATTGCATACCTTCGCAGTCTGAAGGCCCGGTGCTGCCCTCCTCCTGCTCGGGAAGCAGTCGTTCAAACTTGCGCTGGCGCCCCGGTGCACTCTGGGTAGTCACCTCCGAGACCCCGGAGCGGAAACTCTGTGAGCGTGAGACTGAGATCTCGAAGCGCTTCACGATCTCCTCCTCACTGTCCGAAGAGCTGGAGATCTCTCGGTCATCTCCGTAACTGCTCACTACACACACACACACACACACACACACACACACACAAGGAATGATGGGAGAAAGGTCAAAAGGAAGTATATGAGGGCCTGTCAAAAAAGGGAAGTCAAGGGAAAACATGGACATGGACGATCATTTCAGAGCGAAAGACTGCTGGAGTGCTGGAGCCCCTTATATTAGTCCTAAACTGCAGTGGACTTGAGTCCCATGACCTGAAATCGAGTCAGACCCGAGTTACAAATTTAATGACTTTAGACTCGACTCGACAAAGTAAAAATAAAAAAAGACTTGACTTTGAGATTTTGATACCAATGACTTAGACGTAGACTAGGACTTGGGACTCAAGACTCGAAACCCCCCCTTCCCCCCGTCCAATTTCATGTGTAGTTGCATTACAATTTCATACTTTAGATTTTTATACTAGTTTATTTGAAAAGGTAATGAGAAAAAAACTAAACATTCACTGTATATGTAAAAGTAATATATTACATTTACTATTCTAGTGTTACATTTCGGAAAGCCATAACATTTAGTGAGGAACGCATTCAGAGTTGTTTATAACTCAAAGTTTGGGATTTTTTGGGGTCTTTACTTGGGACTTGACTTAAGACTCGTCTGTCTTGACGTGGGACTTAAATTAAAACAATGACTTGTTCCCACCTCTGCTAAGGTGTACCACTAGCTAGCTAATTACGGCTTCAAAAACGCAAAATAATGTGTGGAAACACTGACAAAACTGAGCTTAAGCTGTTATATAACTCTACCACGAGTTACTCTACTATAACTCTATACTATACTAATAACTCTCCCAATTTAGTCGTTGTCTATCCCCACCCCATTATCTAGGTCTCCCCCCTGTCACACCTCAGCTACCAGGGTCTTCGTTGAGTGGCGGTGGTCGCCATGGTTACTCCTTCCTCACATTCGAGTGTTTTCTCGCTCGTCCTTCTCTTTTTAAACCTCCCTCATAACACAAATATGTTCAGTTGCCATGGCAACCTCGCCTCACACCGAGCAGTTTATTGACTGATTGGAGAAAACTGCGGCTCCGTCTTCATTTTAACCTTGAGTGGCTTGTGAGAGCGTGCACCATACGCCGTGCATTTACAAAACAACACTTAAGGAGTGTGTCACGTCCACGGCACCGCTGCATATCCTGCAATATCACTTCGTTATGGGCTGATGATCAATTTACCGGCGATGTTCAAAACACAAAATATCAAACCAATGTCGTTAGTGCCTCTGTGTTCCATTCTTGCGCACTCCAAGACAAAAATCTGTACCATTCGGAGGGCAGCATAAGGACAGATGCCTTCCAAGGTTCCTTATTTTGTTAAAGGTTCCTTATTTTGTTAAAGGCAGCATTGCGTGCATCCTTCATACTAGAAAGGTGTACCTAATAAAATGGCCACTGAATGTATGGGAGGTTGAGCAAGTTTGGAAAAAATCGCTTGACCCCTGCTATACATATATATATATATATATAGTGTAAATATCTTGAATATAGGTCAATGTATGTAATATTTTTATAATAAAACAAATGTAAGATTATTAAGCCTATTTCTAGACATTGTTACTCATTTCAATAATTTATTTCAAGAAAGAAGCTAAATTATCTGTAATAGAATAACAATTTCAAGATTGAAAATTAGTCGAATAATTTTTTATTTTTTTATTCGCTTATATTCAAGATATTTTCACTTGCTAAGATATTTTTTGCAGTGTCTTCTTTTTTATGCATACTTTTTTAAAATTAAAATCGCATAATAAAATCACAACGTGAAACCCTCTCTCTTTCGTTTTTTGACCTGTGTTCTGTGCTGGTCATTGTTATTTTATGGTTTCCTTTTTTGTCTAAAAATAATAATAATAAAAAAAAAATCAAATCGCAGACATTAACTGCCCATCTTGAAACTAACATTTTCTTTACTCTTTCGATTCAATGCTGTATTTGTGCCCGTATGTTGAAATAAGTTGTTCATGGATACATTTAGCTCATGTGACTAGTGTAACACAACCTGACAGGCAATGTACTGTGCATCATGTGCTAGCTAGAGCTAGTTTAGCTAGCTAATGGTGTTAGTAGAGAGCAAAGCATGCTGGAAAAAATGACACGCCTGAGACGATTCAGAGTGAAAACATAAATCCCCTAAATAGAAGTTCATACAAAGAGAGAAACACATTGATGCGTAAAAATATATACATTCACACTCTCGCACACATGCATACAGACTGAGTCAGATATATATATATATATATATATATATATATATATATATATATTATGTGTGTGTGTGTGTATGTGGGATGTTCCTTTATTGCTGAGATAGATGACGAGTGTGTGAACCTTTCGGCACTGTGTGTCAGCGGGGACGTGTGTGTTTGCCTGTGTGTGTACTGAGGCGGCTGTTTGCTTTTTCCGAGGGCGGCTGTTCTCTCTGCATATCAGTTTACTCATTAGAAGCAGGCACACAGAAAAGTAAACACACATGCAGATGAATATGCGCGCACGCACACACACACACACACACACATCGTGTGTGTGTGTGTGTGTGCGCGCATGCGCATCTGCATCACACACACATACACACAGATGGAGTCTCTGAATATTATCACTCAGAGAAAAGAGGCCAGTTTGTTGTACCATTATACTCTGAAATGTATATTTGGCATCATTTCAGAGTTGAGTGCAAAAGTTTGCATACCCTCAGCACAAAATGAATAAGACAAAGGCATTTATTTTATACCAAATATTTACTGCGTTAGGTTTGACAGACGTTCTACTTCATTATCACAAGTCACAAAATGGCCTGTATGTTAAGATTTTAGTCGTGAAAAAACAAAATATCAGTTAAAAAAAATGTCCATTTGCCTTTCTGAATGCAATATAAATATTCGTTAATTTCTTGTATGCCCATTTTTCTTTTTTATTCTCATTCAAAGACCATGGGGGATGCAATTTATTTTTTCTCAACTGTAAATTTAAAATTATAACGTTTTTTGGAACGGTTTTGAATAAGCTATGATAAGACTTTAATATATATATATTTTTAAATCTTTTCAAATTCTCACTGTAATTTTGATACCTTTGCCTGACTGCACGTAGGGTTTAAAAGTCTAAGTTCTCAAACAGCGGAAAGAACTGATTTGTCTCAGGTTTAAATGATGTCTTGAGTAATTTATTATAATAAATAATAACTGAATATAGAATTGAATTTGTGTTTGATAAATACTAAAATAAAAACAGCTCTTATTAGACTTAGGCTTTGAAACCTGACTGTAGTTGACAAACTAAACCTAAACTTATACATTTTAAAATTTTGTAAAACAAAAATCCATTGCAATTAAGGTCAGAACCAACCCACCAAGGAAGGTCCCAATTGCAGATCGAGGCATTTAAGACCTAGATAGCGTACTAATCTCTCACCAGCACTGTCTGGACGTGATGCTGTGTCGCTCCTCCTGCTCTCCACCTCCTCCATCTCCTCAGTAATGGGAGTCAAACGATCAGTTAAGGGCTCCACCAGGCCTCTTGAAGCCAGTTGGACGTGCAGGGCCTGAAGTTTCTCCTTGGAGTTCATGCACGAGTCGTCCACCCGAGATCCGCGCACCTCCGTGACCTCAGTCCTGGGGTCAGAGTTTGATTTGGGGCCGAGACTAAGGAAGGAGTCTTTTATGGTGTCCGAGAGCTGAGAGAACCAAGTGGAGAATGCTGATGGAGAGGAATCAGCCATTGTAGTCGATGTTGGGCAACCGAACGCACACTATAATCAAACCTTGATCCTCCTGTGACTTCCTGCGTAGGGAACGCGCTACAATCCCAAGATTCTGGAGCTATCGTCGTCCAACGATCTTAAGGATGATCCTCAGAAAGAAAGATTGTTGTCCAAAAATCTTCCGCAGTGCTGTACACCTGGTATTTGGTGACCTCCTAAAGGTACCAATTAAAAACAATTTCCAGTAACACACCACTATTTTTAACCTCGACCACGCCAATCCAAAGATCCTTGGAAAGCTGATAAAGTAGGCAATGAGATGGATGATGCTGTCGTATCCTTGTAATCCCAAGATACTGTGAAAACCTTAGTCCAAAGCTCTTGAAAAAGATCTACTACATACCTTCTATCTAGCCACCTTCCAAAGGTATTAATTAAAAACAATTTCAAGGAACACCACTGCCATTTTTGACCTCAATCACACCAATCCAAAGGTTCTTGGAAAGACAATGATGTAGACCAACAAGATCGATGATGCTGTTGTATCCTCGTAATCTCAAGATCCTGGAGAAAACTGAGTCCAAAGATCTTCCGAAAGATCTACTGCATACATGCTATTAAGCCACCTTCCAAAAGTACCTATTAAAAACTGTTTCCAGTAGTGCCCCTGCCATGTTTAACCCCGACCACGCCAAACTAAAGGTTCCTGGATGCTGATGATGTAGTCAACAAGATGCACAAATATGTATCCTCGTATTCCCAATTAAAGTAATAGATCTAGTCGAGGATCTTACGAAAGCTAATGCACATACTGACTAAGTGACGAGCTGCTGTTTGCAAAGGGAGGTGCTCAAACTAGAAATACCAGAGCAGGGCACTTCCCTCTCTTTGACTTTACACAGAGTTTAATTAGTGTGTGTGTGTGTGTGTGTGTCGTACTGCATAACCATTTACAGAGTTTCGAGTTTCCACATTGTGTGTGTAAGCGAGTGAGATAACATACTGGAACCTTTTTTATGTGTTCAGAGCAGGAAAGATTTGTGGATTCAAACCTTGAGCTACAGGAGAGATGATTAAAAGAGATTCGTTTTTTGACTTAAAGGTTAAGGAGATGCCTAAGACAAATTTGGACGAATCCAGCCCAATTAAAATGTTTTAATGGTACAAACATGAGATTGGCAGTTAATTAGGTAATACCTACTGGACCATCAAATCAGCAAATAGATTATACCAAAATACTGGATCATCTCTATTCAATTTGGTTGTGGCCATTTTTTGTTATACACTACTACGATAATGACGATCACCCGCGATAAAAAACGTCTCGATTGTCTGAGTCTTACCATCACTGTGTTGAATAGAATGTACTGTATGTCTTTTGGTGTCATCATCTGATCTTTAGCTTAAGCTAAAGTCTAACACGTTCCTGAAAGACGTAAAGTCAACAGTGAAAACCAGTTAAATCAGAGGCAAATCAATGACAAGAGAGTGCAATGTGAATAGTTGCCCAGCGAGGACAAAGACATTTAAAAGATGTCTGTCAAAGGTAATCAGATGTCTAGATTTTAGCCAGAGTGAAAGTCTTTTTGAGACATCAAACTTAAATTAAACCAAAAAAAGTTGTACATTTAGGGGCCAGGTCTGACCAAAAGTAGACCAACGTCTTTTAATGGACTAATTTGAGTCAGGCCAGATTGGTCTAGTAATGGATGTCCATAGACTCATTATCCACTATGAACACTCACCATTTAAAAAAAAAACTTTTCAACCAATTTAGTTTTTGCCAATTTCCACCTACTAGCTACTCCACTCTGTTGTCCAGGGGGGCAAAGGCCAACGTGTGCTTCCTCCGAGACATGTAAAGCCACTCTTTTTGAACTGCTGCACATGTAGCGCCACAACGTGCTTGGAGGAGACGCTAACTGTCCTCTTCCTTAAACATGAGATTACAGACGGCCACGAGTGGCGAGTGTCACTATGATCAACAGGGGAGAGAGAAAGGCTAACCCTTACCCCCAGAGAGCAGGACGATTATCTCTCGGATGCCTCTGGCATCATCTGGATTCAAACTTGCGATGAGCTCCTGTGTTCAGTGTATGGGCTGGCTGCTATGTGTTTTGCGGCTGAGCACTCACCCAGGCCCTGGTGGATTCCCGAACGCTCCTTGCGTTTGCGATGTCCGCGATGCTCGAAGCACGGCAGCCCCCCTACTCGGGCGAAACACAGCTTCTTGTTTATGAAGAGGAAGAGGATGGTGAGCAACACGACGAAGACGCCCACTGCGGACAGGAAGCCGATGGCTTCGGGCGTGACTGCAAGGGAGAGAGGACACACAGAGACGCATGGATCAGACCACGCCATGCAACCTGAACACACACACACACATACATACATACACACATAGCGGCCTTAGTCAGTGGAGCAGCTTCTAACACACTGCCAAAAACGTGAAAAAGACATCTTTGCCAGATGTTCATGGAAGGTTTAGATTTTGGTCAGAGTAAAACAGTAAAAGATGACTGTTGTAGTCGTATAGAAAACGTCAATACTTAACACATGATGCAGCTGAACCGACTTTTTTTCTGTGGTTCACATTTTTTGCACAACGTTGGCGTGGCATGAAACATCGCCATCTGATGGCATTGTATTTAGGCTGCTTTCCTCTGAAATTCTTACCAAAAACAAGATATTATTTTTCCATAATTTTCTGCATTTAATACACTAAACTGAAAAATAATTCATTTCTGCTTTTTGTTTTATTTCAGTTCGCTTCTGGGGCTGTATTTCTTGTTTGCGTTTAGTTGCAGTTTTCAGTGTAATTTGTATCTTTAAAAATGTTTTTATAATACTTTCTGTTTTTGTAACGATAATAACCCTGATGGGACGATTTTAAAACTGTACCCTGCTGTTGCGTAAAAGTCGAAATTTAAGGGCAGCTCTTGAGTGTGTGTGCTTCTGCATCGAATAAGATGCAGGTTAATACATCCTTATTCAAAACACCCACATAAGAGGCTTTTAAACCATCTTCCTCACTCAACACTCGGCACACGGCTCCTTACAAGGACACACGCTGTGTGTGTTTCTGGGCACTGATCTTTAATCTCATGAAGACTCGTATTCGCACACAGAAACTGGCATGTGTGTTTGTGGGTCGTTGCTATTGCTCCCAAATCTTGGAGCACTGAGCGGTGTGTGTGTGTTGCATCTCAGCGGTGCATTGATCCACAGTGTGTGTAGGTGTGTGTTAGAGTGAGTGGGAGGATAAAATAGGGTCGAGCCAAAGACAAACATCCCACACACCTCTTTCTCGCCTCAGGCTTCTGTTATCCAGCAAAGGAGAAAATCGCACGTTTCCGTGCTCAGAAGCACAAGACGTACGCTACTAAATTCTGTCTGCTTCGAGGAAAAAATAACATATACGTCACTTTATTTTATAAGACACATTAATGTCCGAGGCCTTTTTTATATTACGTTTCTACTGCCCATAAAACGGCTCTGAAACCTTGTGATTCACTTTATAAGTAGCTTTTGTTTGGCCGATAACTTGCGCGACGTGCTAAATTCTGCAAAGCTAACGGTAGTGTTTCTATACTAAGAGTAGTTTTTTTTTTTTTTTAATGCATACATTTAGGCCAGTAACAGACATCTACCATATATGACATATTCATGTTACAGTGAATCTTTCAGTAAATATTTCGAAAGCTCGTCTCTGAATCCTACTGGAGAAACCTGTTAAGGTATCTTCCAAGCAAAGCCAGGCGATTACCGTAACTGCTGGAGTAGCAGGTCTACCATAAAAACCCTAACAAATGGGTATATTACAATTAAAACTATTGCAACAATTAACATGTGTTGGTTGCCTTATAAATCGCAGTACTTGCTAGAAGGCAAAAAATAAAAATAAAGTGCGTTTTGGAAAATATGGTAGACGTACGACCCCCTCGCCTTTATATAAAGCGTTTCATTCCAAAACGCAATATATCCATTTGTAGAATTTATTTATTAATTTATTTTTAATTAGGCACCCTGGACCAGTATTTCATATCATTTTATTTACATTTGTTTAAACATTTATTTTAGCAGACATGTTTAAGGACACATAAATTAATGCAAATATATTGCTAACACACATTTTTGTCGAGAAACAAAAGAATATATATATATAGTTTTTTGTTTTTGTTTTTGCCAAAACTCAATATATCCATCAAAAACAACAGAAATATTTATTGGATTTTTAACAATAAATGTAGACATAAAAATGATGAATAGTAATGAATCGAATCAAGTTGAAGCAGACTGAATAAAAATGGAAAAAAATGGAATTACTCCATTGAAATAATTATTTTATATACAGAATAGTCTCCACTTTTGCTTTCTCTGTGGCATAACCTTCCTTTGATACTTTACGTTTAAATCCGTCTCATTATTTTCAAGTACTGGAAACCTAAATAAAATAATGGCTTTATTGTCTTTAAATAGCAAAAATGGGTTTACGCAAAGTTCATACCTGCCCTTCGTATTAATTTACACACACACACAATCTTTGTTCCCAGGCTGCAGTAAATCACACTGTTAATTAATCCATTTGTACTGACCCCACCCTGTATTTTGCACTTTTAACACACCAAATTGCATATTCATTAAGGCAAAAACGTAAAATGGACAAGACGTGTTATTTTGCTCATGTAAAAAAGACGCAATTCTCCGTTAGACCCCGTTAGTAAATCAACTTGCACGTTTTTTTGCGGGTGTTATCAAGTTTGCACGTGTTTTTACACACACAAACCTTCAGTACATCAGGGCCTCGATGTGTAAATCTTAAACTGTGCTGTGGCAGTTACTTATAAATAACAGTGTTCCTGCATATTGACATTAATCTAAAGAGCATGGGAAATGCATTGTACAGAATGTGTATAGTAGTGCTCGACTGAAAGGGGGGATGAAAGGGGATGTCATGTCCAAACACACATTCAGATTTGGCTCACGTCTCCCTCACACTCTCTCACACACACACACACACACACACACACACACACACACACACTGTAAACATACCTACTGATCTGTGGACCTCCTACAGAGCTAAACAAGGACTCATATAAAAATCAGACTCATATAAAAACACAAGCCTAATGACAGACACACACACACTGCTCCAGTCTGAACAAGGTTTGCTTTTCTGTGTGTGTGTGTGGGGGTTTGACAGTTTTGACCTTATGGGGACATTTGGCTGGTCCCCACAAGGAAAGCTTCTTTTCTGTAAAAACTGCAGCTTTTATTTAAAAAACTAAAAGAGACAAAAGATTTACTTTAGGTTACTTAGGGAAGGGTTAGCATAGCATTAATTAGCTACAGTAATCACTACATCAATGGAAGGTCCTCACAAGGATAGTAAGACACGACGGTGGGTGTGTGTTTGAAGGTGGTGTAATAGGTTGTGATAAAGACAATATGGCATGCGTTTTAATACTGGTACGTCTTTAATTGTAAGTGTGTATAAGGGTGTGTGTGTGTGTGTGTGTGGTTGAATTTGTCATCCTCTTGTTTGATGTCTTCTGCCATACATTAATTACTCACCAACACGCCAATTAGCAACGGTACCCTCTAATTACACAAACCGGACGTACACACGCAGTCCCACACGCCTCTGCAAGTTGCATAAAAGCAGCCCGTTTCCTTGGAAACAGCCAAGACGTTTTTGTAAGAGCTGATATAAGCATGTTAAACACACGCACAGACACACACACACACACACACACACGTCATATATATATATATATATAGATATATATATATATAGATATACTGTATGTATATAAAAAGGTCTCATTTTGCATGGCAGTGCAGTTCCTAAATGACTGAATGTTGGTCTGCATGATCATTATCGCTTCCCAGTGGCCTCTGTAACAACGCAAAATAAATAAAAGAATAAATACAGTTTTACATCAAATAAATAAATACAATTTTACACCAGGGATGCACTGATACAATACGGGCTTGAAAATCACCATCAGATCGGATTTGACAGATTTTCCAATCCGATCCTCTGACATATTTTATGCCTGGATCTTGTGAATGAGCACAGGACGTAAATTGTCTTAAAGCCCGCCTTCATCATGCCTTTGAAATCGGTATTCTACTTTTCCTCTTTTTAAATATATATATATATATATAAAAATGCATTACGTTCAAGATAAACGATGACAAATCTCCTGAGCTACGACTGGCTACTGGTTCCGGTGTGCGTGTGCGCATTTGATCGTCTGTTAGTTCTGTGTGAGGGAAACATTGCAGCGAAGCAACATACGTGGATACACATCAGGTGCGCCAGCAAAACTGTATACTGCCTAAAGCACCGAAATGCCTGGGGGCGGGGCTGTTCTTGCTCATGTTTAGAGTTTTCTTTCTCCTCTTACATTCGGGACACTATTAACAGATTGTCTATCGTATTTTACTGCACGCCAAGTTCCCTATCTAATCAATTTTAAAAAATCTAATCAATTTAAAAAAAAACCCGCCACACTGAGGGTTATGAAAGCATGACCAAATAACTTCTTATAATCAGCGGTTCCATAGTATTGTGGTTACCGAGACAGTCCTATATAGGCTTTTAAAAAGTGAACTATAAGAACTTTATTTTATTATTTAATTATAATTATTTTTTACCTGTAAGTAGTATGTGCCGATTATAAATTGTTATAAAATGTTAAATACTTTGTATCACGGTTTACAATATTATCATGATGTAATTCATTTTTGTATTACAATGTTACTAAAAAAATGTTTTTATATTTTTTAGTTGGAGCGGCATTTCTGTTACTTTCATGTTACTCTCGTCTGGTGAAAAGAATTGAGAGATGTTCTTCGCAAAGAAGGACGCACTCAAATTCTCCCTTCAAATGTGTCCAAAATATGAAACCTTAGAAGACGGCTGTCCTTATACTGCTTCCCCAATGTGACAAACTTTATCTTGGGAGCACAACCGCTGCCCAAAAATGCCTGCCTACCTAGGTAGCCTCCTCCCAAAGGGAACGTAGGGGGATTTGAAAATGTCCGTGATAACAATATTGTGTGCTTTCAATATCGCGATATATCGTACAACCAATTATCAGCACATGAGTACCACTAAGTATAGTGTAATTCAGGTAGTACTGTTTTCTGCAGGAATTAAAATCTGAAATATGTCAATAAAAAGATCAGAACATAACAGAACAAAGAAAAACAATACCTACAGGATTTTTGGATTTTCAAAAATAAGTCTATCTCACAGCAATTTATTTCCCCAATCAGTGGACAGAGTGAGTCCAGATTAGAGAAGCAGCTCCATCTGCTGTTCTGTCTTCAGCTCAGCACTTTAGTTTTGGCACTGGGCCCAGTAATATCACTGACTGACACACAGAAAATGGAAAACCATAACAGATGTAAGTTAATATCTGACCAATAATATTAATAAAGTGATGCTTCATAAACCCTGCTTCATGAAAAGAGTTACTGTTTGCAGTTTGCAGAAAATAGGCACGCATGAATGCATCTGCATGCAACAGTATCGAGTGCATGTGCAGTTTAGGGCTGCACAATATATTGATCTTTTAAATAATGACATCAGAGAAGGCCTAATTATGCAAAGGAGCCCTCTAACCAATCAAAAAACATGTCATTGCTTGCTGTGATCATCCTGACCAGTGTTCATTTTCATAGTTTTTTAAAACTTAGTTATAGTTTCGTCTTTTGCCAAAAAATAAAAATAAATAAATAATTGTCATATTGATTCATTTTAGTCCATTTTACTTTAGAATAAAACGAAAGAGTTTTAATCAACAAAAATAATTACATTTTAGTCAGCAAAAACTTCTACATTTGTCAAAATGTAACTGAACAAACTGTCACTAAACAATTGACAAAAACTGTAATCAAACACAACATTTTCAAAACAAAATGCTGTGGTTTAATTATGGTTAATGCGATATATTAAATATGCAACATGCGGAAAAATGGCCACATATAATCAGACATCAAATAAAAGTATTTATGTTCGTATGTGCTCTGTTTCTATGAAAAAAATAATAAATAAAAATTATTATTATTTTTTTTATTTTTTTGAGAAATCAAACAAATTTGTATGACCTATAACTCAGCACCCTGGCAATTTCCAGATCACACGAAAACAGTCTGGCTTGTTCATGTTGCATTTGTGTTGCCGAACCCCCCCCCACAACTGTGTGCTGTTTTATTTCTCATCCTGCACAAATGCAGCACAAACAAACCAGACCGTTTTGGAGCGATCTGGAAACTGACGGGGTGCTGAGTGACGTCATAAAATAATGGCACGTTGACAGTTATGGTATTATTACTGAATAACTTCTCATATCCAATGGTTCCACGGTATTACGGTTACCATGACAGACGTTTAGAAATCTTACTACTATAACTCTATAGCCTGTAAGTAGTTAATTTCTCAAGAAACTCAAGAACCAAACAGTGTGTTTACGGTACAAGCGCAGCACAAACGAGTAGAAATACTTTTATTAGCTATTTGTGATTACGTTTGAGTCCACAATCATATGTTTTCATATAAATGTTTGTAGTTGGTCAAACAAAATGCATCAGCAAAGATTAGGGTTAATTGATTAAATTAAATCAGAAAAAAGCTTTGATCAATTAATTATTTGTAACTACGTTATGTTATGTAACACAACGATATTTAGTGGAGTTGTAACTTAGCCGCTATCACTAAGATTTTCTTGTAGATGACGAAGATGTGGTGTGCATTTGGGTTATATATAAAGTTATTATTTGTGTCATGTCTTCCCTTTGCAGTTTTTTTTACAGTCTGAAAGGCAGTTAGAAATGTAATTTACTTACATGTTCAATGTCGATAAACGGCTGCTCTTCATAGAGTGTATGCGCATAATTACACTGTGAAGTAAGGAATAAAATACGACAGGGCGTATAATTATCAACGACGGGGTGGTGTGATGAAGCAGAGTTACTGTTACTACCCCGGAGTTGATTTTTTTCCTATAACAGCACGCCCAAAGTGTTTTATTCCGCTTATACCACAGCAGTTTGCCAACGATTACACATTTTTATTTAATTAAAGAATGACGCGTCGTACTTTTTATCTGTTTATAGTCACATTGAACGTTGTGGCACGTCGGAGAAACAAGTTAGTTCCTGTTCACCAGCGTCTCTCTTTTTAAGTTAATGAGACAAAAATAAATAAATGCAGCTTGTCGTGTTCCTGATAAACCACAAAGCACAAACTCCTCTGTCCTGAAGACTTTCCCACGGTGGAAAACTTAAAGGAACAGCTTCACCTCTGACTGCTCAGGAACAAGGTGACGTAAAAGTGTTCAGCTACACTGAAAAGTTTTGTTCATGTTTATAAATGACAGTAAGTCACACTGTGTCCTGAACCACATCAGCACGTCTGAAGAACTGGATGTGGTTTGAGGCAGATAATTACAGAAAAGATTTTAGGTGAGATAGACTTCCATTACTTGCTAGCAACATTAGCCTCATAGCTCCAGTGCAAAACTAACGAAGTGAACGTTGGACACCAAACATGTCTCGGCTGATCGACCACATTTGGCGTAAGAGGGAAATGGTGTAAATTAGATTTGTTGCTGAACTGTGTTTGAACTTTATTGGAGACCAGAATTTAGCACCTTATTTTGGGAGTGCCATTGAACACACCACTGCCATTTGACTTCTTATTTATTTTATTTAGAGTGTCCGCTTATTTCTAGTTTTCAAATTTACTGCCAGTGTGGTTTCAAAAGGCCAATGTCATATTGTTATGTGTAAAAATAATTATGTTAAGCATTTATTCTTTGATTACTAGTAAAATATTGTGATACTATTGGGATTATTGTAAAGGTTATGTGTTTATCGTGATATACAGATACAGATGTAATTTAACGTCATTGTTTCATTTCAAATCCAAGGTCCTCCTGCAGTTTAGAGCCAAAACAACATGCGTTATGTCACTGTCCAATGACTTTCAGACTGCACTGTAACTGTCATGAAGCTGTGCGTATTCAGTGTGCAGGAGCAAAAGGATGTAAAAATGGATCGCTTCATCCCTGCATGACTCCTCGGGGTTCCTGCCCTGCTTCCTTCCAGTGTATTTCCACATGGTGACTAATAAAAGGAAAGTTTTTGACAACAGATGTTCCCCAAACTCTGTCTCTTTCTCTCTCTCTGTGTGTGGTTGGTAGATGTGGGGAAAACCGCAAGTAATCGTTTCTGTGCCACTATTAATCCGTGCTCCAAACCATGGGAATGATATTTAACAAAGCGCCATCGTCCTTGACAACCGTGCCTAAAATAAAATCCATTTATTTGTGATAATCGCTCTCTCACGCACACACACACACCCCAACTTTCCAGAACAGTCAGATGTACAGTACAATAATAAAACAGTGACTCATCTGTTGGCCATTTCTGAAGGTGGGACAGCCTTCAGAAACTCAACTTGACTTAAAGTCTCTGAGCTGCGGCTTTTAAGCTTCACTTCTGCGCTCAGGCGTTTTCACACTAACACTAATGGCTCACTCCCTGTCCGATTCTCCTCACTCAAACAGGTCTCTTCCTCTAGTCGACCTGCTCCTATTCCAGGCCAAATAAACAAATAAACACAGCAACGTGAGACGCTTACATGCTCGCTACCATTAGGCCTTTACACATGGAGCGGTAATGACTCCATTAAACGCTTCAGGAGGTTCCTAATACCTCCTAAACTTTCACTGTAAGTAACCAGTGATAACGTGTAGAATTGCAATTAAGTCTGGGGAAATTAAATAAGCACATGTAGCGCAACGTACAAACAATGTAAATGTACCCGCAAAGGTACAGCAGTGGTCTTTAAGATTCAATTATGAACCTTAAATGAGGTTCAGAGTTACACTACGTTCTCTAGATTCCCTACCTATAGGTAGAAAATATGATCTCTTTAGAGCACCACCCCAGTGACAAGCGTTTGTATCCTGAAAGGTACCGTGTAGTAGCTTGTATCTGAATAATGAGTGTATTGAGTACGATGCTGGCGTACTAACACTTTAAAATGGTTAAATGCCCTTAAAACTCTTAAACCTGTTTAAACGCTCCACCCTCTTACTTAAAACTCTCAATCCTCTTACTAAAAACTCTTAAAACTTTTCATCCTCTTACTTCAAACTCTTAAAACTCTCCATCCTCTTACTTCAAACTCTTAAAACTCTTCATCCTCTTAAAACTCTTCATCCTCTTACTTAAAGCTCTTAAAACTCTCCATCCTCTTACTTCAAACTCTTAAAACTCTCCATCCTCTTACTTCAAACTCTTAAAACTCTTCATCCTCTTACTTAAAACTCTTCAAACTCTCCATCCTCTTACTTCAAACTCTTAAAACTCTTCATCCTCTTACTTCAAACTCTTAAAACTCTTCATCCTCTTACTTAAAACTCTTAAAACTCTTCATCCTCTTACTTAAAACTCTTAAAACTCTTCATCCTCTTAAAACTTTTCATCCTCTTACTTAAAACTCTTCATCCTCTTACTTAAAGCTCTTAAAACTCTCCATCCTCTTACTTCAAACTCTTAAAACTCTTCATCCTCTTACTTAAAACTCTTAAAACTCTTCATCCTCTTACTTAA
>JAOUQW010035488.1:0-19011 GCA_028565825.1 Olivaichthys viedmensis | reverse complement strand
CTCTGGGGAGGTAGTATGGCCAGCACTTTACAGTCATAAACTCCACCAGCGACGAGCAGTAACTCGAGACTACTACAGCATTCCTGCACCATTTATTATTAATGTAAATACACAGGCCACCACCACGAGTCTTACTGGACAGTGCTTCTATCCTGTCGGCGCGATGAGCGTTTAGCCCGGCTAGCTGAATAGCCGCGTCCTGAATGCTGTCATTGAGCCACGTCTCCGTAAAAACAAAAACACAGCAGTCCCTTTGTGCTGGGTAGTTAGCTGAAGTCTGAGGTAGTCCAATTTATTGTCGAAAAAGCGGACGTTGGAGAGAAATACAGATGGTAGTGCTGGGTGGCTAGGGTTAGCCTTTAGCCTAGCACGGATGCCCGCCTGCTTTCCGCGCTTCTGCTTCCTCGCGCACCGCTTTCGGCGTCCCCTCCCTCGGCCGGCGGCATCAGGCAATGCCGCGGTCTTGAGGCCCGGCTCGCGAAGAATTCTGATGTTGCGTAGCTTCTCCAACAGTCCATTGTTACAAAGAGTAGAGTTTTGTTTTCCGATGTCTAGCAGTTTTTGGCGATGATAGACATAGACATGTTCACCGATGTTTCTGATGAAACGGGCTACAAGTAACAAAAGCACCAAATATCCTGGACCCGCAGTGGCCGCTGCATGCTACCGCGCTGCCATGTTGTACCGTGTTATTGAGGATACAAGATAAGTAGTTGGTGAATGTCACCAACTACTCCCACCTTCGTGTCTGAAAGAGAAGGTGCTTCAAAGTGTGCATGTCAACATGGGACACCAGGGGATAGAGCACACATTGAATTTGTTAAGGCAGAGATGCTGGAGAGTAATGGAGGCTGAGAGTATAAATGCTGGCGATCCAGGTCTGATTATTGAGCCTGATTGTGCTGACATTTCTGAACCTGTATCTGCAGTTAAGGTGCCTGTACCAGCCCCAATAGCCAATGAGCAAATGCCAGAGTGCATTCAAACACTTTTCATGAACCTAGGTCGGTGGTTAGTGCAGTTTCACTCAGCCCAGAAGTGTTTTCCCAAGCCTTGGTGCACCAATTGGGAAAGAGCGGCCTGGGCTATATGAGCATGTGAGCTGTGACTGGGGTTCGGGTGTTCGGGTGTTCGGGGACTGTTTATTGGAATAAAGGTTCAGATCTATCGTTTGGGTGCTCAAAAATGGCATATAAGAATCTGTATCTGTGAGTATATTTTTCATGTTATGCGCTTAGATGATGAGTTAATTACACTGTATAGCTTTAGATTGTGCTGTAGTTCTATTCGCGTTTTATTTGCACATTTTTGATTCATCTCAGTTAGTAATGTGAAATATTTACAAAAAGGTATTGTATTCATTATGTAAAACGGTTTATTGTATATTATTTTAGAGATTCAGATGTTCATATGTAGTTCACAGTGTTTTAAAAACTGTCTTTAGGAAATGAGTATAACTGTGTGCTACATGTGAACTGGTATGGGAGGACACACAAACCAAGTGAGTTCTGTTACTCTGTAGAAATCACTCATGTTGTACACTCATCACTCATGTAAGAGTAATGTGAAAATTGGTTAATAGTGTTTGCTGTATTTCTTTTCCTTGAAACCGAGACCACTACCATATTTTATTTGGTTATTTTATTTGGTGATTTTATTTATCGCACTTTATATATCGCACTTGATTTTTTTTTGTCAGAATAAAGAACCCTTAAGATATTTTTTTGTGTTCCGTGTTGATTTAATCACCACCAGCTAAATTTACATTAGTAATTTTAAACTTAAACTGAATTATTTGCCTAAGGGTTACTAATATTCTCCCTTGCTGATAAGAATGCATTTCTGGACACAGATTAAGCCTGAAGCATTTCCAGTAGAGAACCGCTATTCACAGAGGATTTTAGTGCACAGAGGCGTTGGCCAATCTATGTCAGTTCATCGTGACCTTGAGTCTGTGCATTACAATGACAATAACTTGCTTGTTCCTAACATAGGTAATCCTACTACTCAAATACCATTATTCTTCCATTCTCAATTGCAACTGTTCCCACTTCATATTTGGTCATTCTGTTTCATAGGGTCTTTATATGCCATTTTATGTTACCTTCTTCTCCATCCACCCTCTAGGCAGTGTCACTGGGATTAAAGACATAAGGAGTTTAATCTGCTAGAGCGCAGACCTATGCCTACTAAACAGTGTGCTAATGTTCACAAAGCACACTTTTAAAAGGACAGCATTACGAAAGAAAATCTAAAAACCCACTGGGCGTACAGGAGTGCAAAAAAGCAATGTAATTTGTGGTGGAGGGCTGTAACAAAACAGACTTCTGGGGCTGGTTATCTCTATGGAGCTTTTTTGGGGGTAAGGAACAAAACCACAAGAAAGATAATTGTTATGGATGAGATGATAGCTGACTAACAGCAGTCGGAAGCAACTATTCACTGGTCCTACCTTTTGTTTATGCCATCATTCTTTCTCTAACACACACACACACATACACACACACTAACCCTATCCTCCACATGCTCATTTACCTTTTCTCTCCTCACCCTTTCAGAAACACCACCCCTCCCTCTCTCCTTACTCTTATTCAACCCCCCTCCATATTTGTCTCCCCCCCCCTTCCTGTCTGCCTCTCACTCAGTCTTTTTTATTCTGCTCTCGTTCCGTGGTTGCATGCTCACTGTCCCGAAACATGATAAGGCGTGAAGCCCTGTGGGAATTTATCCTGGCTGCGAGCGTCAGCTACATCTGTGACTTCCATAGAGGAAAGCAGCATCGGCAGCAGTAGCGGCATCAGCAGGGAAAAAAGTATTATGAACACTCAACTCCTGTCTCCTCACAACTTCTGCCTAGACATCTATTTATTTTCCATACTGCTTCTTTCATTATTGTCTGTCTTTGGGCAGATCTATCCATCTTTATATCCATCCACAACGGGGCTCTAGCCATCTCTTAAAGTTTTTGCCTTTTTCTCATCGTGATATTTACGTTGAACAAAAGTAAAAAAATTCTTAGAACTCAACCAAAGGTTCCATCTCCTTCTTGCCTCATCTTATTTTAAAGACGGATTCAAGCTCTTTTTTCTATTGCTATCCAATTGGGAGACTGGAGGACATAGACAGAGATCACAGATTTCCACAAAGGAGTCTCTCGCACAACGGTTCTGAAGATTTTTATATGTAAGTATACAGACTTGCAAATAGAGTTTGTTTTGTCAAGTGCTGGTGAATATTTACACTGTTCTACATTTTGTGATTTCTCCCACACTGTGAAAAAGGTCATATTCTGCATTAGAGTGTTCTGTTAGATCCTTTCTAGGAACTAGCAGCCTCACAATGTATATTAACCTTAATATAAAAAGGATTTTAATTCTATGTGAATGCACAAATCTTTTGTTTGAGCATATATATTTAATGTTGGCTTTCAGCTTAATGAAAGGAAATGTTCACAGAGAGAGAGGGGGGTGGGGGGTGGACGACATTGATAATATGGACTTTTTTAAGACATGAAAACTAAACAATTTGCTCCCTAAACTTAAAAACGAAACATCTTTAGGCAAAGAAGAGATTAGATGCATATCAGATAAAAAATTTAAGGAAGGGTGTGGGGGTCAGATTAAACTATCGAAACAAAGTCTATGTTGAACACTTTCTCTGTTCTTATCAGATCCAAAAGTAAGTAGCAAAGTAGCAAATCCATCAGAATATAGTTGTAATTTCCGCAAACCTTGCAAAAGCAGACATCTAGTGCAGACACCAAAATCCTTATCTCATACTTCGTACACTTTTTTTTACTATCAAGCTTATACATTTTTATGGCCATTACAATCATTACTATGATATATTGGCTTCTTAACATTATTAATATCTTATTACACAAGTTTACTTAAGACTGAATCCTAATATATTCCTAAGCAGCTAATCTGGCTGGGTAATAATTTGTGTTTGTGTTCCATTACATTACACCACAATAGCACCAAATCTATCCTCTCTCCTCATCGCTGTGTTTTTTTTATCAACCTTTACTATCCCTTTATTAAACTTCATTGTTCTTTCATCTCCTAGTATTTTTCAGTTCTCTCCTTCTTGTCATCTTCCCTTCCATGTACACCCTTAATTCCACTCTCAGCTGTTTTTCCTCTCATTATTTAACTCTACAATTCTGTATCCCTCTACTTCTGTCAGCTAAAGGGACCTTGTTCATGGGGAGAAAGACTAACCACTGTATGTTAATGCTAAAAGAGCATGCTTGAATTGAGAACTAGACGCACTGATTGTTCTTTATATTTCATATTGTAAGCATGCTCAAATATGACATGGACAAGTATATGTTATATAGTTGAATGGGCATAATGCATAATCTTTCTTAACCGCTCAGGGACAGTTTTAACACATTTTGTCTTTTAAATGAGTGAAGCACTAAAGATGAGTTGTACAAGTCATGAAGTGCTCAAGCAATGAAACTATGTTTACTGGAGATTTAACAACCAAAGACGGAATTCATGTTATCTCAGTATTCACAGCTGTTAATGTAACACACACTGCTCGATTCCTACAGAATTTCTCTGTTTGTGAATACAAATTACAGTCTTAGAAAGGGCACTCAAAAGGGTTCTTTGGTTTGTCTGGGGAATCTTTAAAGGTTCCATATAGAACCCTACAACAGAGAGGTTCCATTTCAGAGAAAGTTCCAAGTAGAAACCCTTTATGAAGCTAAATGTCACGGTCGTGTAGCGGCGGGGACAGGACACAATCGCAAAGCCGCTCTGAGAGAATAACATGTTTAATATTTAACTGAAACTGGTTTTACACACATAAAACAAGACAAGCCGCGACAGGCGTGTTGACACACAAAACGGAAGACAACACAGGACGGAAACAAGCGGGTATTTAAACACTTAGAAATCAAGGGGAGACAGACGAGGAACAGCTGGTAACATTTAACATAATTCACGTGACATGGAACAAATGACAACAAAAGCGCGTGGTCGCACACGTGGCGGTCGTCGCCATGGCCTGCGCGTGACAGTATGTTTCCGCCAAACCAGATGATAGACACCAGCTTAATAAAGTTGAGGAATGTGTAAAGGACATTAGACAGTGGATGCTGAGTAACTTCCTCCTACTCAATTCTGACAAGACATAAGTACTTTTATTAGGTCCACAGGCAGCTAGAAATAAGCTTTCTTATTATATAGTAACTTTTGATGGCCTTTGAGTTGCATCATATGCAACAGTGAAAGACCTTGGTGTGATTATTGATGCCAGTCTCGTGTTTGAAGCTCATGTAGATAACATTACTAAGACAGCCTTTTCCAGCACAAAAAACATTGCTAAGCTAAGAAAAATAATGTTGTTGCATGCTTTTACATGCTTTTATTATCTCTAGGTTTGACTATTGTAATGCCTTGCTGTCTGGATGTTCTAGTAGGTGCCTAAATAACCTCCAGTTACCCCAAAGGCCTTATTTGAAAAAGAAAGTTTGACCAAATTGCCCCTATTTTATCCACACTACATTGGCTCCCAGTAAAATTTCGCATTGATTATTAAACAGTATTAATTACCTATAAAGGTCTCAGCCCACAGTACCTAAGCAAACTTTTGGTCTATTATGATCCACCATGTCTGCTTCGATCAAAAGGTGCAGGTTGCTTATCAGTACCTAGAATAATGAAAACTACAGCAGGGGGCAGATCCATTTCCCACAAAGCCCCCCAGCTATGGAATAGCCTTCCTGTTAATGTTCAGAACTCATAGTCTCAATCTTTAAATCTTGGTTTAAAATTTTGTTTAATAGCTCTTCTCTTGGGCAAAGGTACAGATCTGGGGGTTCATGGCCATAGAGAGTTTTGGGAAACTGGGATGTTTTGATGCTGTTGCCCCACTCTCTCATGCGTTCACTCAGGTATGTTGACGGTGGAGTGGCGGAATGCTGATGTTCCTCAGGTGTTATATTCTGGCTCTCACTTTTAGTTATGCTGTCATAGCTAGACCTGGTGGAATCCCCGCTTGCACTGTGATCACAATATACACCTTTTTAAGCCCTTGTATTCTCTTGTCATACCTAATAATCTGTTCTCTCTGTCTGTCGAGCTGTACATGCACTCCTGCTGCCAGATGTGATGCCGGTGCCAGATCCTGACACACTTCTTCTGTGGCTCTTCTCGCCATTCTGACCTGCCTGGTTGACCTTGATGCTCTACTCTTGCTCTGTTCCACCTGCTTCTTCGGCTTTCTGCATTATGACTCACCTTCCTGCTTCAGTGGATAATCTCAGCTGGATACCGTAGACTTGCACTTCCTAAGAACAACTGCTGTAATCAGAAAGACTATGTCATGCTCATCCCAGGACTCCTATTCACAGTATGATCATATCAAACATTCTGTATCCTTTCAACACATTTAGTGCTATTGCCTTTTCTCTGTACAACTGTATAGTGTAATGACTTATAATCCCACTATCCAATGTCATCCAGAAAAGGATGGGTTTCCTTTTGAGTGTGGTTCATCTCTAGGTTTCTTCCTCATGTCGTCTCAGGGAGTTTTTCCTTGCCACTGTGGCCTCTGGCTTGTTCATTAGGGATCTAGATCTACATCCGGATTTCTGTAAAGCTGCTTTGTGACTATGTCCATTGTTAAAAGCACTATACAAATAACATTGAATTGAATTGAACTGAATTTGCACTCTGTTCCTCAATAGTACAAATCTAAAACCTGTAAAATAAGTCCACTATCTGAGACACCATTCTATGAAAATACATTTTTACACACACACACACACACAGTCCCTATGTGCAATATCACAAGCCCTCCCTCCCTAAATGACGTCCGTGCCAGTCCTGACGCATGAGCGGACGTGATGGATTTAATGGTAGCTGTAGCAGGCGTCCAAAAAATGCTCAAACTTACATTTTCTCAAACCAAGAGCAAACTATAACCAAATGTATTTCAAAATAGACTCTGTTAAATCTCACAGAAGGTAATGTTTTTGGAAACTGAATCATTATAAGGGATCGTTTTACGTGCACCCTATTTTTTTCAACATCACGGATGTAAACTTTAATCCAGTAACTGTATCCCCTTCGTTGTGGCCTTTCATGTTTTGTTGCTGTGTGTTTTTCCCATATCTCAAGCTGTATTTTTAGACCATGTGTAAACTAATTAGATTATCAGATTATCACAATAATCCATGCTTAGATTTACATTTATTCATTCAGCAGACGTGTTATCGAAAGGTGCTTTCAAGTGAGGCAGAATCCAGTCCAAGCACAGAGCTGAGCAGTTGAGGGTTATGATTCTTGCACAGGGGCGCAACAGTGGCACTCTGACAGTGATGGGATTTGAACTTTCTGGTCACCCGCACTGAGCCTTAACCAAACAGCTACCATTGCCTATGACATTAGGACAAAGGTGCTCAAGTTAGTAGTAGCCAAATTGGTTCTCTTTGCTTCAGCCATAACAGGAAAAACAATTAAACCACATTTTTTAAGTTACACTCAATGGACACGGTGATAGATCTATGTACTGCATCGCACAGGGTGGCCTGTATTAAGAAATAAAGACATTACTCATGTCTTGTCAAATTTCAAATGTGTAAAGCTGAGCTGTAGGATTTTTAGCCAGACTATCCTGTTTTGCCATTAATGACAATTTATTTTATCAGAACCTTTGTCTACACAGATGATCTGGTGGTGTGAAACAGTAAACAAGCCAATCTAAGTCTTCCTACAGGATATTCCTCCAGATTCATCAGAGGCCTATTGACTTTTATGACTTTAAACATACACGAGTCTTGCAGTGTGAGATGGTCAGTGGTGAAATTGGGCAACTGATACAAGCAACAGCCAATGACAGAGTGAGGTAAAAAAAAAAATATTAATAATTGGAAAAGAGACGGAAAAGTACTCCATGTGTGCAGTCGACTGCAGAGATGGAGGACGAGCTCATGGAACGCTTGAGAATGAGTTTTCCTAACCACATCTTAATCCAAAGTTTGCATTTTTACTTCTTACACTTCCTGCCTGCAAATAAACAGTCCAGCAAGATGGCATATGTCGAGCTCCATTTTTTTTTTGTGTGTGTCACGTGATAGCAGGACTGCTTAGCATCCCTCCAGATTTGGATCTTTTGACGAAAAGACAAGAAATTAAATTTAATTGAAATGAAATTTTAGTATTTTGAGACCCAAAACTCTGAGCTTCGTGCCACTGGTCATCTGTTCAACGACAATTACGTTCACTATGTTGGTACACATCCGAGATCAATTTTTCATTGCGCTTTATTGCAATTTGTATCCGAACCAGAACACTGCAGTAGTCGTTATAGAAGCGGCCTAGTCAGCCTTTACACTTGTACACTCTCACTCTGCTTGTTCCCTATCAAGACATCACCATTGATTGACTTGATCCACTCCTAACTCAGTGATCCTTGATTTGGATTTGTCTCGTTCGTTCTAACACTAGTTTGATTTTAATTGCTAATTGTTCCGGCTGCTGCTAATCTGTAGTCTGTCAGAGTGAGTGAATGTGTAGAGAATTACAATTTTCATGCCGAAAACACATGAACAGGCAAAGCAAAGGGCAAGTAACTCGTAAAGCCTGAAGCGATTACAGGCTGAAACCCAAGAGAACAGTGAGATACAGTACCCTCTTTCCTTTCTGTTGCTCTCTTTCTCTTCCACTGTCTGTCAAAGCCAGTGTATATCACTTCACTGTTCTTCCTCTTGGTCCTCTCTCCTGAATTGTCCTCCGTTTCACCCTCCTCGCTCCATCCTTGCAAGTCTTGAGCAGGCGTTCATTAGCCCTGTCTCTTCCTTTTCCTCTTCCTTCCTTCTCACAGTGAACTACAAAGTTAGCCACGAAGAGGATTTTACATGAAGGAAATTTAAAAGATTGAAACCACTTCCCACAGCAGCCCCACTAAACCCTCAACTAACCAATCGATCTCCTGTGGATGACCTCAAAGTCACGTCGACCTCAAATAGCGCATTAGAAACTGGAACATCATCATCTGTAATCCTTCACATGGGCTGTTGAACTTTTCAACTTTATTCGAGCTATCAACATTGCCCAATTGTAATCATTTCCAATTTAGACTACCATAAAAGCTTAATATCCTGCCAAAGCCATCTGGTTGGGGTGATGTCAGCACTCAATCAATTAATGTTTTAAACACTTTTATCGGATGATAAATGTGGACTGCGGCTCTAAAAAAAAAAGTTTGGAGCACTTTTAAAGTCAGACGTCTTTGCCCCTCTGCTTGCTGGTTCAGAATAACGATGGAATGAAATAAAATCTCTCTCTATCGCTCTATCTTTCTCTCTCTCCTGAGAAGTGGATCCCACCTAAAAACTCCCCCTTGATGTTATTGATTGCAGTGGGATTGTATGTGACGGGATTTATCCTCCCTCCAAAACTGAAATCAGTGAGAGTTTTATCAATCCTTATCCTAGGTGAAAGACCAATTGCTTATTAACACCGATCTCAAACGAATGGAGACATTTTTCCAATATGAAAGAGGAAGATGGAGCTGCTGAACGAGGAAAGCTTATGGAAGGTAGCATGGATGCTTTCTGCTGTAGGTGTGAACTCATCTTACAACGAATACAATATACTTGTATGTCTATCAGAAGACTTTATAGTACTCTCATATAATCGACATTCGGGGCCCCGTTTTTATGACCATAACGCAAACGCAAAATAAGGCATGAGATCGTGGCGTTATATATTCTTGGTATTTATTTAACCATCGGCGCAGGAAGTAACCTGGCGTAGAGCGGCGCAATTGTAAAAGCGTGTTGGGTTTGAATGAATAAGTTATCAAGGAGCGTGGTTGGGCGTGCTGCTGTGATATCCAATTAAATCAGCTCCTCTCATTCCCTTTAAAAACCGAATGTGTGCAGTGCAGCACAGTTTAAAGTTTCCTAAGGACATACAATGAGATGTCACTTATAGATTTCAGATCATTTTTTTTAGAACTTTCAACAGATGCGTTTCCTGTCTTCTTCAGTCGCCTCATGTGTGAGCCTCTAAGACATAGCATGTACAATCAGCTCCAGAAATATTGGCACCCTTAGTAAACATTAGTTAATTTTTAATTAGCTTAATCTCTCACTGAAAATTTGAAAGGAATCTAACCTTTAATTAAAGTACATTTATTATAAGAAAACGAAAAAACCCTTATTCAAAAATAATTTTTTTAACAACCGTTTCATAATCTTTTTTACCCATGTTTAACAAGGGTGCCAATAATTCTGGAGCTGACTGTATATCAGCTAATTCCTTGTCTCTATGATGGCAGTGAATCTGGTAAGTCTGGTATTAAATTAGTGTTGTTAGACAGTTTATTGATTGTAATAATTATATGATGTTCCGTGTGTCAACTATTCTGATTCATATTTGGTTGCCACAACTGAACTGTTTGTTCTTATTTGTTACCGGTAAAATAACTTTTTTTGTTAGTAGCTATTTAGTTAGTAGCTGGGGGACTACAATCGTGACAGAGAATGTGTGAGAGCTGTATGTGCTTGTGTGTATTTGTTTGTGTGTGGGTGTTTTGAGGACCTGCCATGGTGGCAATTATCAGGACAGGATGGAGTCTCGCGTCGCCATTTGCCCTGCCACCATCACTCAAGCCACAGCTATCACCGACTGAGCCGGCGCTCTTTTTGTCTCTCCACATTTTGTTCTCTTTTGCCTGACATGAACTCCGGGATTGAATGAATTCAGAGTGGGAGAGAGAGAGGCAGGGAGAGAGAGAGAGTGCAGCAGGACTGTGTGTGGCGTAAAAGTGTGGAAGGGAATTGGATATGAAGGCTGCCGTTGGCAGACTAATTATGAGTGGATGCAGTCTTTAAAAGAGCAACTTAAGACCATAGAGAACATGGCAAGTATAATAATGAGTGACAAATTGTTTACTGCTTAGCAAAAAATGTCCCATTAACCCAGACCATCTTTTTTGAGTATAATAACGATACGATTTTGTACATTTATGAAGACCTAATATATTTTATATCCAGCTCAATTGTTAGTATAAAGTAGACAAAAGCCCTTCACATACTTGTGGATCCTCTTCTGGAGCCTCCTGATGGCTGACATGTGTACACAGGTGGGAGTTTAAATTAGACGGAAGGAATGTGACATATTTTGACTAGTCATTAAACACTGAATTCACCTATTTACACATGATCTGAATATTAACTTGCTGTATAAATGTAAAACCCTTCAGAAAAAAATAAACCATTTCTAATGTGAATTGGCCTAATGGTTTCCATTAACCAAAAAATGATTAGATACTGATGTTAAAATGGTTAATGGCAACCATTACGCCAATTCTTATTAGGAAGTGTTTTTTTCCAGTAGGGTGAGGCAAGCACATAAAGTTTTGATGATGGAAAAATCACAGTCATTCTTGTTCTGCTTTTAATAAAAAAATGTAAATGGGTCATTTTGACCCAAACAGAATATTAGTGTTAATGGTGATGCTGTTGTATGCAAACATAAAGGACAATTTAAAGTTTGCAGACTATATTAACCAGTCAGTTTAAAGAATTAGAAAATGAAAGATCACTTTATACTTACATACAGTAGGAACCACTGTGGAGAACTTTTTATTTCATCAATTTAGTTAATTTTGCTGTCTCTTAATAACCAACCACCGATACTGATTCAACTTAGTATGGGTGGTGACTTGGTGAGGAATGACGTAAACATGTTTGAGAAGTTTCGTGAGAAATTGTACTTGATGAAATGTAAACAGTTCTTGTTAATAGACTTTTAGGCCCTTTGGTTTGTGTGTTGGTGGGGCACACAGACAGGAAGGCACAGCATATTAACAGAGAGAATGAAACAGATAGTAAAAATGTATTAACTCCTTAAAGTCGCAGCTTATTATTCAGTTACTCATCTTAAAGCATATTATTCCTAAACTACTAAGAATAATTGAATAACTACAGTTAAACTAACAGGAAAGGCATGTAATTACAAGAGGGAGGAATGTATTACTGTATTACAAGCATTACTGTTAAAACATCTAAGATATCTTGACGAAAAAATGGCAAAACTCTAATATTTAGGCAAACTTAGATTACAAACCGTGGCAGCATGTTTGCTCTGTTGCCTTCAAGCACACATTTACTTGTGTGCAGAGGTAAATGTATTTAAATCCCCGCTGCACCATTTTAGTAAATTTGGTCTCAATACTTCCCCTTGGAACAGGAGGAACTTTTTGCTTGAGTATTTTAATTTCAGCAGTAAAAACAAAGCCATCAGAGTCTGGTATTCTGAAAGCAACCTGATCTCACACAAAATTCATAAAATTTCTAACGCGCAAAAAATAATAATAAGGGGTGTATTTCATTCAAATGGTACAGGTTCTATGAAAAGCTCTGACCTCACTGTATTATATTGACATATTAATGAAAGCTAATATTCTGCTTTGCTCTGTGCTTGTGATCGTGTTGCCTTTGACTTTTGGGGGAATGAAATTCAGATGTAATTCACATCAGCCTGGCGAAAGACCATGGATCAATGTGCCGTCAAAAGAAAGGAGAGTTAGAAAACAGTATTCTCTGTCTCATAGCTCATCCCACAAAGCCTTCTGGGTTTATTCCATCGTTTTTCCACAAAACAAACTGTCAGAAGGCCATGAAGAAGAGAGGAAAGGGAGAGGAGAGCACTTCTTAATCATGTGGAAAGCTCTATGGGAGCAATAAAGTCATCTAGTGAAGGGAAAAAGACCTTTGACCTTGATGTACAACAGTGTCCAAAAGTCTGAGTCAAATACCAAGTCCTGTTCTTATTTCATTACTTATAAAACATTATGCTCACTTTATAATGACAATAAAATGTTTGAAAAATCAAACTGAAATATATCTGCACACCATATGCTTAATTTATTTCTAATTGGGACACCATATATTTTATATGTACTGCATTTAGTCAATAATCAAAAAGTTTTTCATTGATGAATGATGTGATCTTATATGAGAAACGTAATATGGGAGAAAAATAGTCCTTATTTTTTATAACTAATGGAACAAACAAGTATTGACAGTGCACTCACTGTTCAAATGTCTTACCTGAACGTGCTGTAGCACAAACTTCACTTGAAAACACAAACAAGGACGCACACTGGGCAGTACGTCACCATAAACTGCCAATGAATCTCAACCCTGTTCCCACAGAGACATTTAAAAATGTAAAAGAAGACAAGTATCCATCCCAGAGACAAATATCTATTATGAGCTATTTATGGACATTCATAGCATTGTTATAAATATATAATAGAGTTTTTGTTGCAGTTTGTGTCTACAAAGCACCTACAGCAAGCCATTTAAACAGTGTAGTACCAATTACATGATATAGGGTATTAAAGTAAACTCTATGATGGCTCCTATGTCGGTTTAGGCTACGGCTGTAAGAACATATTTGTGTATGCGAAGGCAGAAAAATTCAAATTCACATTTAAATGTTTAAGATCCTATTTTCTACTTTTAGGCACCTAACGTAATGTAAGTCTATCAAAGCTTTTTAGCCTAGTGACGCTTGTGTCGCTTGATGTAGGAAAAGGGTTCTGAATACATTCATTATATTTATGGCATACTTTATTTTTACTTTTTTGTAAATATGAAAAATGAACAAAGTATGTGTCCTAAAAATTATATTACAATTACAAGTAAGTAGTTCATTTCCAACAGGTACTTATTGAAGTTACTCTTTTTCTGTGGCTGAATCTTAAATGGTATTCTATTGGGCAAATAGTGCATTACGTGGGGTCTACAATGTCATTATAGGCTCATTAATATTGTCACGTGCACGCCGCCTCGCAAGGCAAATGGCGACGAGCGCCACGTGCAGATCCGGATGTTGTGTTGTTAACGCCCCTGTCTGATTACGTGAAGTGTGTCCACCTGTTTCCTGTTTGTTTCCCCTTATTAGTACGTGTATAAGTATCCCCGTGTTCCAGTCCTGTTTGTCTTTGATTCCTTCGTCATATGTGTAATGTGTGTTCCGTGTCAGAGAGCTACCTGTTTGATGTTTTCAGTTAGTGTGAATAAAAGGCTCTGCGTTTGTATCTGTATCCCGACTCCCCTACCTCAAGCATGACAAATATTCAAATGCATCAAACACAAAATATTTTAAGTTATTAAAATGAAATGCAATTTAGGAATTTGACAGCTTTAGTGCTGGTAGGTTGTTATTTTGCACAGCATTGTGCGAAAGTCTTAGGCATGTGAAAAGAAATTCTGTAAAGTGAAAATGCTTTTAAAAATAATGAAATGAAACGTTTGTGAATATAAAAACTACTATAGCAGTAGCAGTAAACAGTAAAAAAAACAAAAACAAATCAATATTTGGTGTTTGCAGCCTTTGGCTTTAAAACTGCATCAATTCTTTTAGACACACTGTCGTGCAGTTTTATAAGGAAATCAGCTGGTAGGTTGTTCCAAGAATCTTGGAGAACTCGTCACAGTTCTTCTGCAGACTTTGGCTCTCACTTGCTTCTGTCTCTGCAGGTAAAATCCCACACAGCCTTGATTGTTTTTCACTTTTTTTTTATGAAAAAAGATTTCTCTCTAACATTTAATTTTGTGGAAAATGAATGCAAAAGACATAAAATAAACATCTAAGACAAAATTTATATAAAAAATTGAGTGCCTAAGACTTTTCCTCAGTACTGTATATGGTGTCAAATGATGAAGAAGCTCGCTGTGCTGTGGTCTGTGCATAAAGCTGTTCGGTAAATTGCCTGCATATTCACCATGCACGGCTGTTGGTTCTAGCCGTCAATCAGCTCAACCCATACCCGTCAGTCACTTCATCAACCACACCTTAATAAATATAGTTCAATTGAAATGATGGTGGGATTTTTGCTTATTTCACTAATGTGGGTGGGGTTAAAAATTGTACTGCAGCCATCCACAAGAGGGTGTCTTAGACAATTTGGCTTTTTCAACTGCTGTCATGTTGTTCACCATATATACGGTGGTGTCTCTGCGATTAAATGACCGTGACATGTAGTTTTTCTGATTTTCATTGATGCACTGTCCTACGGTTACTTTCAAATTCATACAAACACAATCCCCCCACAAACCTTACTCGCATCTAAAGACGTGAAGCCAGGCAGGACAGATCAGTGATCACCAGCTCTGTTATCAGCACTCTGTGTCCACTCTGGGGCAATGGGCTCCTCGATAGATCAGTAACATGCCTCTTCTCTCTCCTGATCTCTTGATCCTCATGTGGTCAGTCAGATCTCAGTAGAACTGCTCCTGTTTCTCCTGCTGCAGCGATGACTAACACCACACCTGCATTTTGCACACAAGCCACGGCACTCCTCGTGTGTGTGTGTGTGTGTGTGTGTGTGTGTGTGTGTGTGTGTGTGTGTCAGATGTGTTAGTGTAGCTTCCTTGCCACCTCCTGATATGTGTCTAAAGCGAGTTAAGCAGAAAGAGTATAAGGAGTGATGCGTTTTTGTGAAAGAGGAACAGAAAAACAGAGAGCAGCTGTAGACCATAACAGTGTGTGTTAGTGCATGGCGTGACGATGAATGCAGGTTTACTGTGTGCGAGATTGTGTGTCATATGACTGTTTTATGACACAGAGAAGCTGTTTATTGTCTGCCAATAGCCCTAAACCTTTGCTCTCAATCTTTTTGCTGCATGCTTTTGGCTTGTAAATGACACCCCCTCGATCTCCCACTGCCTGTAACCTGTGAACTAGAAATGCACTCATTTATTTCCTCTCCGTCTCGCTCTTTTCCAGCCCAGAGAAAAGGGCCGCATGCGATTCCATCGACTGCAGAATGTGCAGATTGCCTTGGACTTCCTCAAACAGAGACAGGTATGGGTGAAACGCACAACACATGACTGCTGTTTTCTGCCTCTCTCTTGATTGGCCTGTCTGTTTAAATAGCAAATAGGTTATGAAATAATAGACATTATATTTGCTTATTAATGTTTAGGTTTGTTTTGGAGAAGTGAAAAGGAATCACACCATTTGTGTATTTCAAAGCAATAATAATCAAGAAAAATAGTTTTTCCTTAAAAGGCAACTCTGAAGGCATATGTAGTTTCACTAGAGGGGATGGGGTCAGTTGGGGAAAAGGGAAAGGCTTGTCAGTGTCTTTATTGCAAGTGCAATTCCCCTTAGAGACAGCAGAGGGCTCTAAAAAGTACATACTTCTCCTTTAAACAATAGCTAGCAAGCAATAATCAGAACAAATGCGTTTATTGTGTAACCGACACCATATGTAACAACCTCAGTTGTCCACAGAGCGTGTCATAAATTGATAGCAGAAAGACCCTCAAAGTGATCTGTTGAGCCGCCATTGTGTTTAAAATAGAGCATCCTCTGCCATGTACATTCGACATCACTTTCTTGGATTTTTATGGCATCTATGAATGCACTTAATATGACAATGTTACGGAAATTGCAAGTGTAAAATGAGGGACTACTCAGCATTGCTAGAAAAATTAGTCCAGCAGTATTCTAGGTCTTATGCCCAAAAGGGGCTTCAGAAACAGTAGCAGCACTTGAGATTACATTCAAATGTGTGCCTTGCTTCCAAAACCAGCCCTTTTAGCAAGGAAGGTTGGCTTGATTTTAGACATTAAACAGAACTAAAACTAACTTCAGAATAAATAAAAAAATCATTCTAACATGCAAAAATGAATTTATTTGCTCTCCACTTTAAATAACCATGAGGTTATTCATTGCAGGTCAAATTGGTCAATATCAGAAACGATGACATCACGGATGGAAACCCAAAGCTAACTCTAGGCCTAATCTGGACCATTATTCTCCATTTCCAGGTAAGTTCTGGTGTTTCCCATCCTATCCCAGTCACAGAACTGCCGACTACTTCCTGGTCTTGCTCGGAAATGTGGAGATAACGGCGTCAGAGATGACAGTGCTCAGAGCTAATAGTTGCTGTTTGTCAGCCGTCGATGTCCTCTTTTCTTAGTGAGAGCTGCAGGTATGGGGTGCCAAAAAGAAGCCGTGTGAGGAGGGCTAAATTAGGAGAGTGCGAAAGAGAGAGAGAGGGAGCATCAAGTGCCAGAAGAACTCTATTTATGAACTTAAGCTTTCGCTCCCTGGTCGTTCTCGGAGCACAGAGTAGATGAGAGGATTGAGGATAGTAGACAGCTGAGAGGGCGCAGGGCAGAGCTGGAGGTGACTTGGATTTCAGCTTGTAAACTTTTCTCCTGAAGAGCACTGCCAAACTGCCTACAGAGAGGCGTGTAAGGAGTGTGTGTGTGTGTGTGCTTGTGCATGTTAGTATCTACGAGTGAGGACACTGCACAAGGTCACTAAAACACACAAGGTGTGGTTTGTTAAAAGAGCACTAAATAGGTCTCAAATTCAAATTAGCAGCAATGAGTAGAAACTATTTACACCGTCCGTCTTTTGACATTAGGAGCAGTGACACACTTTCTTCACTAAGGAAAGACGGGGAGAATTTAGGACATCATGTCTCAATTAATATCATTCCATAGCTCTCTTGTGAAATCCAAAACCATACGGGTCCCAAACCATAAAAGATTTTTCTCTGTGTCTAATGATTTGATATTTTTGTCTTCAGCATGCTGCGGCAAAGTTAAAAATAATGTGATTTGTTATTTTTTATTTTATTTTTTAAATGGCTACTTTTTGTAGAAGAATCCACAAGAGGGTGCTGTTGACCTCAAAAGTGGGATGACGTCACAAGCTGACATGGGGAGCCAGTTGCTATGGAGACAGTGGTTTATGTGACTCTGCAGACACCTCAGTGAACATGATGCAGCAGAAGTGGGGTGGGGGGATAAAGACATTTGGAGGGAGGGGTGAAAGGAAAATCCCAGGGCATGATGGAAAAGGGGAAGGAGCGGTGTATGTGTGGATGGTGGGCTATTCTGACAGACTTAATGTGATAGTTTTTTGGCATAAACTGAAGGAAAAGCTGTGTTGTCTATAACCCCTTTCTCAAATCTGAACCCATGTTGGATATGCATCAACACTGCACAACCATTCACCAGTTTAGAAATCATTGATGTAGCAATTCAGAACCAAAACAACAACATAATAAACAACATTTATTCATAAGATCAATTAACATCATCAGTATTAATTTTATTAATCGTAACATAAAATGAGTACCACCATTCCTGCTTTTGCCACTTAAAGCCTGCAGGCATCCTGCACTGCCACAGGAGGCTAATCATCCTGTGTCTCTCACTCAATTTGGGACACGTCCCCTGGAAACTACTGCTGCAATTTAGGCTAACTCTGGGCTCCGAGTTGTCCTCGGGATGTCCTCGTCTCGACCTCATGTATTTTCGTCTCAGTTTTTGATCCCGCTTAGCCTCAAGCGGACTACTTGCTGACCTTATCGTGATAGGAGTAATTGGTTGTTGTTAGTGTGTAGGATGGAGGATTTTGTCTACAGCAGAGGTGCTGGCAGTGCAGCTATCCCAAAGGGGCTGTTTACATTAGGAAGTTGATGGTGTGCTGAAATGCTCAGGAAGAAACCTGTCTTCTCAATACAGAGTAATGACACTGTAAGAGGGTCAATCATTACACGAATCCCGGCAGGGCCGAACGCTCAGGAACTCCCCTTCCCATCATTAAAAGGTTGAGGTAATGATCTCATCTCTGTATCACGAGAGAGGCTTGGATGTCTGTGCGTGCGTGTGTGGGGCTGTGGGCATCGTAATTAATACCTGTTCACATTGCTAGTTTAGGCTACAGTTGTAGATGATGTAGCACCCATTAATTCATCAATCACCTACTCGCAATTGTGTGTGTGCGTGCCAGTGTGGGTCATGGATCAGACTGCATTCCTGCGTTATGTTAGTCGGACCATTATACATACCATGTTTGTGTTGAATGATCAGCAACTGATCTTCCAGAGGACAAACAACAGTAAGCTTGTCAGTAAAGCGGCAATGACAAAATATGCTACTTGCCATCTGGAAGATCAGTTGCTGATCATTCAACACAAACATGGTATGTATAATGGTCCGACTAA
>JAOUQW010035440.1:0-19022 GCA_028565825.1 Olivaichthys viedmensis | reverse complement strand
TTAAACACTTTTTCACTGGATTTTAATGACGTAGTTCTATTGTATAGGCTAATGGCGCGCACACACACGCACTCAGGGACTGAAACAAATAACCTAATCAGACACTAACTAATATTCTTATATAAAACGTATTTATATTTGATCCCCCATAAAACCGCAATGTCTTTTACATAAAATAACATAGTACAACCAGTAGTAAAACTGAACAGAAATAAAAAAATAAGATGTGAAATAAAAAAACGATCATTCGACCAATCATAAAATACAGATATGCATAAGGCAGGTAAAAGCACTTGGCTAAAGGAAGTTTGCAATCTGGACTTAGAAAATATTCTTACATGTTTGGCAGGCACAATTTTGGTGAAAAATGTTCTCTGAACTTTAAAATAATATTCTGTAAAATCATACAAACAGGTAAAGAGCTCATGTCTTGTAACGGTATCTTTGTGTCTTTCGGTTTCCATTTTCAGGCCAGTTTGGGACCCATTTTAAGGTGAACATTTATTACAGAGGGAAGCTAGTGTCAGAGCAGGTGGTGGAGAACGAGACTGGTTTCCGGCTAGTGTCTAGGTAAGAGAGCTTCACGTTATATTATTTTTCCAGTTACATTTTTAGCCTTTGTTTTCGGCTAATATTAAATCTAATAAAAGGGTCTAGTATATTTTCTCTGTTAATTAAGTAAAATTTTCAGCTAATATTTTCAAATGTTTCAACTTGCAACTAATAGTGTAATAGTTGCAATAAACTAATAGTTTTATCTCATATTTCAACAATTTTTTATGCCAATTCTTTCAGCTTTGGTTAATTTCTTAGCAATTTTTTTAAATATATTTTTACAGCTAATATTTTAGCAAATTTTTACGAGCTAAATGTCTCGTATATTATTCCTCAGATATTTTCTCAGCTAATAATAATAATGTGCAGCTAGTTAATAATGTCTTGTATGGTTTTTTTTTTTATCTCATATTAAAAAATATTTCAGCTAGAATTTCCATTGATGTGCAGCTAATAGTGTCTGGTGATAGTTCATTTGAAGCAAATAATGTGTGCTATATTATTTTTCACCTAATATTTTTCAGCTTTTTTCATTTTTAGGCTGTTTTTTTTATTTTGCTCAGGTAATATTTTAGGCATCTTTGCCAGCAAAATTTTTATTTATTTATTTCTCAGCTAATATTTTGGCCATTTAGCAGCAATAATGTTTGATATCATATTTTTTATGTGGCTGAACGTAGCAAGTATGAGTGAATCCTGTGCTTCTGTTTAGGAAAGACCAGAGCCTACTGGCAGACACTCTCACTGTTGTGGAACTCCCTGGTACTGAGTCTCTCCTGGACCAGACCCAGGCCATGTCAACCCAGGAAATTCTGACTAATCTGGGTGGTTTAGAGGTGAGGCGGGAGGGCAGCATGCTGTTTGGTCATCGCTGGGGGGAGAGCCGTGTTTACTGGGGACTAGACAAACACGAGCAGAGGCCCAATTTCAGAGCACTCTCCAAAAACCAGCCCGAGCCTATCTTTTACCTTAAAGACTTCATCTCAGGTGAGTAAACATGGTGGAAATATTAAAGTTTGGGGTCAGCGATTTTTAAGTCAGAACACGTTTTAAAATACTTGTCGAAAGTTCATTCCAGCAGCTGTCAATAAAATATCTGCTCAGAGTAAAAATGCCTGTCTCTGTGGCACCCCAGGCTCTATGAACAAGGATAATTTTTTTTATCTGGACCACCAATCAAATGTTGTTTAAAAAAAATAAATTACAGCAATAAAATGTACATGTAAAAACTACTAATTTACTGTTAATTAATAGTATTTCAGCAGATATTTTCATGTGATATCAGGTCTGGAAAATTGTCTATGGTAGTTATGAAGATTCTTAGATTTACAGATGACATTCTTAATGACATAAGGGAATTCGTAATGGATCTTTATGTCAAGAACGCATTTACAGACGTATGCTATCATTTAAAAAATAATTACAAATGCCGGAGGAATGCAGTACGAGCTTGTTGCACAAAGAGGTTTAACGTCAGATTGTGTCTCGTTCCACCAGACATAATGGAGTTTATTCAGAAGGGTGGACAGTCTCCTTCATACTCGCTCTATTTCTCTCTGGGACAGAAGTGGCCCGACCCAAAAAACAAACCCTGGGAGAAGAAGCTGATCATGGTAGAGGTAAGGGTGAGACTCTCACTCTGTTCACGTTCACGTTAGGAGACGACGAGTCAATGGCATGTCTTGTGAGAGTTTAGCAGATTTTACTGATGTAAAGTCTTTTAGGAGGTTCTGACATGGAATGGTGTGGTACACAGTATGATGAGTGTAAACCCGATTTTGTGGTTTTTGATACATCACAGTATCTGCACACAACTTTACATTTTCGGGGAGGACGACATCCTCAGAACTGTGTGTCAGAATCGCATATAGATTGGCAGTAGCGAAGGTTTTGTGCACATTTGATTGCTGCTGTGCCACTTAATCAATGTAGCTTTTTTAATGAACTGTTAACATCGGATCATATTTCAAGCGCCGCCACACAGAAGCGCTGCGGTTAGAGATTTTAGTTGAAAATGAGCTTTACTACTGATATAACACTGATGATACTACTTTACTACTAATATAACACTGATGGCACCACAGCGGGAACAGGTTAATTAATTAAGCAGAAACCTACCTTTCACAGCACTGGCATAGGCATCAAGGGCGAACGCTGAGGATTGTGATTATCTACTAATTCCCGTCCTTTTCCCGGTTTGGAAAAAACGTGAGGCAGAACTGACCACATATAAACTGTTGCACTAAAATTGTGTATACGAAAAGCTTAAAAATTCTAGCTAAATGCAGTTTTGAAAAGGCACATAAAGGCTGAGTGAGGGGAAAAGAAGTCATTTTATTTTATACGGTTGGGGTAAAGTGGGTAGCTGATGTATGCATATTCCTAACTCTAATTCAGACATGTGATTACCTGGCATCACCTACGTCCAATATAGTCCTGTCCATCTCAAACCTTGCAGGAGATAACGGCAAAAAAGAAATTCAGGAATCTTGCAACTGAAAAGGCCAACGTTCTTCATAATTTTTCAGTCGATAGTAAATTCAACACAGAACCTATGGATAATAGCAAGGGGCTTATCACTACATTAGTTGACAGGGGCTTTAAATATGTTTTAAGGAAGAGATAATGCCCAACAAGGTGTCCTGTTATAAGAAAATAAGTGACGAAGCAGGGGGCAAAGTTTGTTATTTTCTTATAACAGGACACCTCGGTGGGCGTTGTCTCGCTTATACCATAGCCATTTACTAGTGTGAAAAAACTGAGGTTTTACTAAGTCATAACTGAGTGATGTAAAATGACCAAACTCCTTATTTTATTTAGCTAAGTTTCTATTTCCGCACACGGTTGCTTTGGCCACCGTAGCCTATGGATTATTACTTTCTGCGTAATTAAAAGTAGGATAATAGTTGAATTGCAACATTAACATTAGTTATTAACTTAAAAGACGAGAACCAATTATTTAAGAAACTGTGCATCTTTTTTTCATTGTTGAATCTTTAAATTCGACAGTGAAATAGACATTGCATTTTCTTTGTTATGCTTGCCCACGGGTCGTCCCTGTCAGCATCAAGATAGGAAACGAAACGAAGGCGCGAGAGTCATGTGGTGTGGATGGACAAATTAAAACTGATGATAAAATCCATATTTTTCTTATTTTCATGCAAAGCCAAGCATAAATACAGGCCAAGCCTGAAACCGTTTGCTTGTTGTCATGGTTGCATTCCAACATGCTTACAGGAGCATTAGTTTAGAACTGTAATTACGTTTTTTAGAGGTGTCCTGATATAAGGAATTAATGCACACCTGGCAGCCAATCAGAAACGGAAAAAGTATTTTCCGTGGCCATGGTATAACATGGTTTTAATGTATGTTGATTTAAACAGAATTCAACTTTATCTATCCAACCGAGTGCATTCCCTCGTGAAAGATGTGAAAAAATGTGTTTATAAACAAACAACATATTTTGAGCACTTTTGCTTAGCAACAGTGGTCTTAAGATTCTCTTTCATTTTCTTCAGTCCAAGCCGAGCCCTTGTTGAAAGCCAAAAAAAGTTTGATTTGTTGCTGGTGTCAGAATCTGAGTGCCAAGTCGTACTCTTGCATGATAAAGTTGAATGGTTGAAACAGTCCTTTAGTCGTCTATCCACATGCTTTAATTTTTTTTTTGGCTTTTTAGGTGGTCCTTACCACACTGGAGAAGCTGAAGCTGATGGCCGTGGTGAATGGCGCATCCTCACTGCAGTCCTCTATGGAGTTGCAGATTTCCCTGGAGCAGATGATGGAACTGTGCTAGAGACACATTCAGGTCAGATATCTGGAACTGGAGATTAACTGCACTTTGTAGAACTCATAAACTGCCTTATGAGTACGTAAACTGACCTGTGATCATTTGGGTCAAAGTGTTTACTTACCTTTGTCTTCTTTTGATCAAAAGTGAGTTCCTCTTTTCTTTGTCTTATTTCCATGTATATGAATGAATGGACTTTAAGATGTCTGCTGCTTTTTTTCAAGAAAATGTTTGGGGTACAACAGAAAATTAAAATATTGTTCTCCACATTGTGATATGAAAATGTGAGACCTAGGTGTGACGGTGACATTTATTCTTTTTTAAAGCATCAAAAATACATTGTATAGCTAACTAGCTGAATAAATACATGTTTCATCACCTCCTTATAAGCTACTGTATATCAGTTAAACAAGTCCCCTTGACTTGGAAACAGGAGAAAACGCTACAGTGAACAGTGAACATTTTACACAGTGTATTCACAGAAATGCAGTAGGTCTTAAAATGTGTCATGTAATGAGGATATTTTATAGACCGCATTCATTTTAAAATCATGGATTGTTGTGTGTGCTGCCTAAAGTTTCTGGATAAATAAAGGGAATAAAATGCGTGTTGTTACTTATTTTGCATAAATTTACTCACTGGGCACACTGGGCCCTGTTTTTGTTATCATAATGCAAATGCAAAAATAAGGCATAAGATCACAGTGTGATATTTTTTCTGTATTTTCGTCACCATTGGCGCAGGTGGTAATTGTAAAAAGGGGCGTGGTTAGAATTAATACATCAAGAGGTGTGGTTAGGTGATATCCAATCAAATCAGCGCCTGTGATTCTCTTCAGAAATCAAGTGTACACAGTGCAGCGCAGTGCCATTTTCATAATCACATGATTTGAAATTTACTTTACATTTTAGTGGTAGATGCATTTCTGGTCTTTTTGTGCACTTTTGTGGACCTTCACTTCACAGAGTTTGTCAGCTTGTCTCTATGATGGAAATAAAATTGGCAAATCTGGTATTTAATTAGTTTTGTTAGACAGTTTCTTAAATCTTGTTAATTATATGATGTTTTGTGCGTAATGATGCGTCAACTGTCTGATTCACATTAAGTAGCTGAGTTACTGAGCTATAACAACTGAGTTATTATTTCTCATTTGTTACAGATAAAATTATTGAGTCAGTTGTATTTAGTAGTTCATGGTACATTTCTGACCATGGGCGGTGATAAGGCCGGTACCCACTCTAGCCTGCGTCTTGCCCAACCAATCAAACATTTAGGGACGAAAAAAGTTTTTCTTATAGTCAGTATTTGTGCTCTTTTTTTTATTGGCCAGACACAAACGTCATTCGAACAGTCTAATCAGGTGGCTTAACGTATTGCCATTTCACAACTCATGTGACATAAACCTTGTGAGTGTGCGAAGACCTGAAAGCTTAATTTACATAACAGTTAATGCTTCATACGTATGGTTTTAAGTTTGCACTTTTTTTTCTTTTTTTTTTCCATGTTCTTGTAAATGTTTGGTTTAATGTAGTTTAATTCTGTATTTTGTTGTATTTGTACTTAAATAACGTTGACGTCTTGAGATTAAAATTTTGGGCTACACATCAAAATGATCTGCCATAACCTATAATTATGTTCAACTTAGATGCCCAACTAAAGTTTTGTAATGCCCACCCAATCAGTGCATTCTAGAACCGCCCCTGTTTCTGACCACTAAAATAGCAAATGAGCGCAAATGGGAAAAAATTTGCGTACAACCAAACCAATTTAGCAATAATAGCTGTGGTATACCACTAAATTATGCTTGTGCCTGCATGAAAATAGAGCCCAAAATATCATCTCAATAATTTCAGGTATAGTACAATAAAGGTTTTTTTTGTAATTTAATACTTAACTTGTGTTACAGAGACAGTCAGGAATGACGGGTGTTACATAACGGCCCTCCCCCATCCCCCATCCCATCCACACACGTGTTGCTAACAAGTTGGAATATCCTTACTTTAACCTAAAGTGCCTCACATCACATCTTCTCATAGATGGGTTTGCTTGATTAGTTCTGTCTGAAAATAATTCTAAATAAACAATATCTAAAAAGTTTTGTAACCAATGTTTGTCATAATTTACATACTCTCTCTCTCTCTGTGATTATACACCTAGAATATTAAGTAGAAGATGTAGATCAGGGTGCATTGGTAAGTCTATGTTGATTAGTTCTTCCAAAAAGTGAATACCCCTGGACAATTGCAAAAGGTGTGCATAGATGTACAGTAACTGAGATTTCATCAAATGGGAAGGTAGGTGTGCGTAATTAAAAGATACAACCCTTCTGGGAAAATTTTACATCCAGTCCACAACTGGGTAATGTTTTACCTCCAAGAAATGTGATTTTGAGAGCAGACCTTAACCTGAAATAGTGACAGAATAAATGATTGAGGATGCTATACAGATGCTAGACTAAATCCTGGAAACTCTGAAAGGATTCTTCACTATTTGTCATCTACAACCTTTTTTGTGCCCTTTAGCCCTGCATCAATGGTTTATTTCTTGACGGTAGGAATCTGATTTGGCCACAGTGGAGTCTTTATGCCATTCTTTGTCCATCTAGACACCTTTTACTGATTGTAAAGTTAACAGGCATAATATAAGGGGGCCACCATGTAATGAACTTTGTCTATAACTAATAATCTTGAGATCTGATTGGCTAAATCCTTCTTTATGTCTTAACATTTTAAAGTGGAATCTGTCAGGTGGTACAATATACTAATTTCCTAAAGTAATCCCACACTGCTCCTTTTTTGGCTTCTTTTTGAGCCATCAGTCATCTGGTCTTCACTCCACCTCCTCCAGGTCGTCCGGCTCTTCCTCTTGTGACGCCTCTTCCTCCATTGAGATGTCCCTGAGCCCTGTCATGGGAGTCAGTTGACCCTGAGCGTCCAGTCCCATTGGCTGAATCATGTTGTCCCTAGCAAATAGAATGGATGCAGCATAAATAAACAATTGTCACAGTGGACGTGATTTGCACAGGCTGCTGAAATTGAGGGCTTTAGTGGCCTTTTACAGCATGAACAAAACAAATGTCCACAAGAGGAGGCATTTACATACATGAAAAACGGCCTTAATAGTGGATAGGATTGGTAGGATTAATAGAGAGGAAAAAAGAGCGATGCTCATTGCGAACTATATTTGCAATTCCTGACTGAGTGGAATATTACTTTTTTTTCTCACTCAAAAAAGACCTGCTTGTCTGATTGTTACATAGCACAGAAATATTTAAAGCCAATATCAGTTCATCTTTCAATAGTACCCCAAAAAGTGACTATTATTCAAATTAGATTTCTTTGATAAAAACTCAATTGCAAGTGTCAGGATAGACAGTGGATACAATCGCAAGCTTTTGATGATCACTAAACAACTAAACATACATGGGTGCACAGTGGATACAATCACAAGCTTTTAATGATCACTAAACATACACGGGTGCACAGGTAAGTTTTCCAAACACGCAACATAAACTAAACATGAACAGCAATGCTAACATTGACATTAACAACAATCGACAATGGACACAGATACACAGGGGATTAAGTGCACAGACTAATTAGGAAACAAACGAGACACAGCTGGGATAAATCAAAGGCGTAAACAACAAGAAACCAAACAAACACAACGCATATGGCATTCGTCGCCATGGCGACCTCCACACACGATCTTGTGCACTGCCGTGCGAGGCAGAACGTCCATGACATAAACCCCCCTTCTAATGTGCGGCTCCCGAAGCGCACATATGGGCACCTAAGGGAGGGGCCCCGGACCCATGGGCTCAATGTCTTTGTCCGGAGGCGGAGTAATCCCCTTCTCTGCCCCTTCTGGAGCCAAGACATAGTCCGCCAAGCCCGGTGGCGGAGCGACGTCCTCAGCGGGGTCAGGAGGCGGAGCAATGTCCTAAGAGGAGTCAGGTAGATGAGCAAAGACGTCTTCTCGAAGTCGGGCGGCGTGTCCAGGAACACCTTGCCGACAGGTGGTCCGACCGCGGTGCTGGTCTCTGGCAGTGCGGGAACGACTGCGGCGCTGGTCCCTGGCGGTGCCGGAACGACCACGGCGCTGGTCCCTGGCCCCTGGCAGTGCCGAAACAACCTTGGCGGCCGTTAGCCCCCCCAAAAGATTTATAGGAGGGGGTTCTCCTCCTCTCCTGGGAGGCTAAGTATTCTGTCTGGGGCATGGAATGGATGTTACTGCCATGCGCTCCACTGGAACAGGTTTTACTGGATAGGGCTTTCTTGGATCAGGATTTACTGGAACGGGCATTACTGGCACAAGCTGGAACCCTTCCCGTAGGAGCACCACGAACCCAGCACAAGTCTCCAGACCCGGGTGTCCGCTCCTAATCAGGCTCGTTGCCTCGCTAGCCGCAAAATCCTGCTGGGGGCTTCCGCTGCGAAGCGTAACCTTCCCAAGATCGGCTCGCTGTATCCATTTTTGGGTCGATTGTCAGGAGACGGATAGACAGTGGATACAATCACAAGCTTTTAATGATCACTAAACATACACGGGTGCACAGGTAAGTTTTCCAAACACGCAACATAAACTAGACATGAACAGCAATGCTAACATTGACATTAACAACAATTGACAATGGACACAGATACACAGGGGATTAAGTACACAGACTGATTAGGAAATGAACGAGACATAGCTGGGATAAATCAAGGGCGTTAACAACACGAAACCAAACACAACGCATATGGCGCTCGTCGCTATGGCGACCTCCACATGCGTTCACGTGCGAGGCAAAGCGTCCATGACAGCAAGATAGGAAAAATAAATAAAGTTAAGATCTTTTCAATTATACGGTTCTGTCCATTCTGGGATTTTAAAATATTGAGCCACAATGTTTTGACCCTCAATAAGGTCAAAACATTTTTTGTCTTAATATTTAAAAAAAATACTTTTAGGCAACATTTTGGTAAACCTCTCACAAATATTCATTGGCATAATTTATTTTTGCCATAAAAGTCAGTTTCAGAACCTTTCAAGGTCTCAAAGTGTATGAAAAATTCACAGCCCTTAATCAATTTGATCAAAATTGTTGATTATTTTGGCATCTTTCTAAGGCTAAGAAAAAAATAAATCAGTAAAAGGGCAGCTGAGATCTAATGGTCAAAACATTTTACAATTATATGCACTGGCATGAAAGGGTTAGCGATGTAAGTTTTTAACTTTATCCAATTCCCAAGTGTTGAGCTGCACCTGTACTCATTGAGAAGCATTTAAACCACTCAGAGCCACATTTCTCACCGACATGTTTTTCAAACCTTCATGAAACTCTAGATTTTTGGACAAAATAATGGGAATGCCTTCACAGAGAAGTGCAATACTGCTTTCAAATGAGTCCAAAATTAGGAACCTTAGAAGACGGCTATGCTGCCTTTCAAGTGGAAGTAAATTTACTTTATTTCGGAAGCACAAATGCAGCCCAAAAATGCTGCCTACCTTGGCAGCCTCCTGCTGAATGTAACACAGGGGTGGTGATGATAACTTGAATATTGGGGTACATCACATAACCAATTAACACCATGTACCTACTATAACATACAAAACAACTGTAGAATCAATTTCTGTTTTATGTCAGTGTTCTGTAATGCGTGCATATGGAGTGCTGCTGACCTTGACAGCTTGCTGAAAAGGCTGACGAGCCTGCATGCCTCCTCATCCTTCTCCTCCTCTGTCATTCCCTCCATCGGGTCAGGCTGCTCCTCCTCCACCCTCCCTGTCACTGGGTTTATCCGTCCTTTCACCTGCCGGTACTCCTCTGTGTCCGAGTCGGAGTCGCTGGAGTACTGCGCCCATGCAGATGTGCTCTTTGACTTTTGACCTCCCAGCAAACCCCGAGTGGCCAATAGACCTGCTGCGTTGCCGTACCCAGTGTATTTTACAAAGCGCCCGACTTCAATGGAATGATGGACAACAGAGAACATGCTGATCAAAAAGACATGTACCAATGGCTTATCAACCCTGATAAGTGTTCACTATATAGCAATGAATTCCCCATTAACCCAGGCCATCTCTTTAAATATCATAGCAATACAGATGGAACATTTATTTAAAAATAGCTTATATATCTTATCTTTGTCTCATTTATCTGCAATACTAACAATATTCATATAAATAAATCCTCCTGATGGCAAGTGTGTGTGCACAGGAAGTAATGTGACCTATTGTTACACTATACGTTACCATATGTTACACTCAGGAATATAATTCCTGAAAAAAAGATTTTTCATGATCCTTAGAGAATTTGGGCCAAGCACATAATGTGCCATGTTGAAAAAATTTAACTTTTTAGTACAATTCCACTATAAAAAATAAATATATAAAACTATATCATTTGAATCTGTACAGAGCTTAGAGTTAGAGAGTTAATACCATTTTCCTTGCAGAGCACAAAGAGCAGGTCAGCAGCGCAGTGCTTTAGCTCCGTGTCCAGGTGGGTCATAAGCCTCACCAGCCTGCTCTTCAGCGTGGTGCCCTGCTCGGGTCTCAGGCTGGCATCTCTCAGCGGTGGTAGGATCTGTAAGCATTTAACCCACATCGTGAGAATGGGTACAGTTTAAACATTTCACTCTTTGTGACTAAATATGACACAAGCAAGTGTAATAAATAGCAAAGAAGCTGGTAGTGGTCATGAGTTCTGACATATTGATATATATTGTTTTGGCAATGTAGTAAATATACACTACTGTTTAAAGTTTGGAATCATGTGTCATTTTATTCAAGAAATGAATGTATGAAGTGGCCAAAATGCTTTTTTAATGTATTCTAAAATGTTTTAATATATGGGCAATATCTTGAAATACATTTTAATGTTTTGATACATTTTATAAATATATAAAATATATTTCACATACAAAAAAATACATGCTTATGGCTTTTTTAGTTTTGCACTAAAATGTAAATGTAGCTTCAGTGCAAAATTAAAAAAGCAAACATCGAAAGCCAAACATGTCTTGGCTTATTGACTACATTTGGGGTAAGAGGATTTGTTTAGTTAAATTCTTTTAACAGAATATGCTGCCACTATACACACTAACCATCATCAAATATGGGTGGACATTAATGTAAGTATAGTATGTAGTATAATATGTAGTAATCTATGTATGTATAGTATGTAGTAGATTTAGAAAATTACTAATGACTTCTGAGATCATTTGAAGGTGCATACTGAAAAATCCTGACTTGTCTCCTACTCTACTCTCCCAATTTAGTAGTTGCCAATTCCCACCCATTAGCTAGCTCTCCCACGATTGGCTAGTGTCCCCATTGGCAGACCTCCGCAATTGGCTAGTGTCTGATCGAGAGGGGGGCGAAAGAGGCCATCCTTCCCACGCAATCGCCCAATGATAAAGCCAAACCTTAGACCGGTGCACCACTTGGGAGCCTGTGTTTTTAGCTGTTAACACGATCAATGACAGCCTACATACATGAATCTATTATTATTGCTACCATTGTGAATTGTTATTACAAGTTCTTCAACTTATCAGCTTGGTTTGGATTCTGCCTCACTTGGATGAAAGCATCTGCCACATGAAGAAAAGGAAAATGTAGTACACATGTATAATTTGCATTGCCTGTTGTCTGAGGTAGCGCCGTGTCCCTCTGTGTGCTCTGGAGCACTCTGCCAGCAGATTCAGTACAGGAGTGAGCCTCTCCTTGACCTTTTGGCCCTGCGGAAATTTCAGCACAGTAGTCATCATCTTACCCCTCATTATCCAGTTTATTACTGTCATTAATGTAATCAATAGAAAGAAACCGAGTGTGGAACACTATAAATGAGTCACGTGTTTCTATTTCTCATCCTCTCCTTTTTGCTCTCTCACCATTTCCAGTCTTCTCTCCGTGTACATGAGCAGGGAGTGCACACAGTCCATGTTGATCCCATCAATCTGCTCAGAGTCTGGGACGAGCGATACGCACAGCAGCACATCTAGACAGCTCAGAGGCAACGCAGAGAGCAGATTCACTGTATGTCTGAGAAATAAAAAAAAGAGATAGAGAACCAGAGTCACATATATGGCAACCCTTGTAATTTCAAGTGCAAGGTTTTCATCACTCACCCCTTGAGTTCATCAGTGTTCTCCTCCCCCTTGCAAGACACCATCAGGCAGTGACGCAGCACTGCAGCCAGGTGGCGATAGAGAGCAACACCTTCCTGACAAATACACCAAAAACACAAATGTTGCAAAAGTGGTTCTGCTGGGGTTAAGATGTGAATATCTGTATTGGTGCTAGAGCTGTCAAAATCCTTTTACAAATTCCATTTGAATTTCAAATACTTAAATGATTTAGTTTTTAATGCATTTGAATATTATTGCGCTCATAATATTATAGTTATACTGCCACAGACAGAATGAACATTAGCAGTGGCACCGCATAAACCACAGAAGGTGAAAATTGTGTCGCTTTCTTATGCAAAGAAAATCATGCAGAGGCAATATCATAATTTTATCATAAGCTTTAACATTTCAAATCTTTTTTTTATTTTTTACTGTCATATCTGGCTCCATTTTACATTTCTTACTCTACCCCGGGATCCATGTAATCTTCAAGGAATAATAATTTTTTATTTAAGCCCTCTCTGACACACAGTTATGCTGAATCTCAAATAGCTTCCTATTTACTAGATATGCTCCCTACATAGGCTTTAACAGAGTGGTGTTGTAGAGACTAAATGTATTACCTCATTTAAGATTCAGCCACATTAAAAGAGTGACTCCAAGAAATAAAGTATGCCATTAATTACATGCATTTATTCGGATCAAACAAAAGTAATTTGGCCAAGAAGTTTAGAAAACGCTTTGACAGACTTACGTTAGATGACTAAAATACATAAAAGTAGAATCTTAAATATTCCAATGTGCATTTTCTCTTCAAATATGTAAATAATATGAAAATTTGTAGAGTATTCAAACTGTGAAATTTGTTCTGACAGCTATAGTGTGCGCTAACCTCATCAGGCTCCTGAGTATGTGTGCTGTATGTTATATTAAAAAGGATTTTCAGAGCCTCCTGTGCTCTCAGTGAGTCCTCTACAGACACAGGGAGCTCTGTGGGATCCAGCATCACTTCATACTGCTCTCTCCACCGCACTGACAGACACTGCTCCAACACTGTGGTCAGTATTGGTATGCCTCCTTCCTGTAAAGAGGAGAAAAAAGATCAGATATGAGAAGCCAGAAAGGAGTAAAGAGGCAAAGGTTCTGGACTGAAAGTTTGCCGTTTCTTGTACCTGTTTAAGCTGGGTCCTAAGCTCAGGCCTCAGTGCTGTTAGTAGAAATACAAGCCTCAGTTCATAATACTGACCACTAGGCGGTGAGTCTAACTGGGACTCCATTGCTAGCTTTTCTGTTAAACCACAGATCAGGCTGAGAAAAGAAACAGGAAATAGGTAAGAAGAGGTGATAAGTAAGAATAGATGAATGGTAAATGCATAAATTGGACAAAGAAACAGTGCTTTTCCACCAACATGGTACTGGTGCCAGAGCTGGTGCCATTGCACTTTTTGCAACAATCTAAATCTGACATACATTGCTAATGCTTATGCTAACAAAACTTGCTTTGAACAGCTACATGTTACAGCTACGGAGTAAATAGGCTAGCTAAAAGCAATCAAAACATGTATTTGTTGCCTTGCGTAAAATCCAGTGTTGGGCTATTAGTTTAAATACATTTCCTCCTAGTGATGGAGCTGTTTTTTCTTTCTTTCTTCTTTTCTTTATGGAGGCTATGGATGGTATGGAGGCAGCGCCATAGTGCTGAGCCAGAGTCAGTCCTTAGGGATAACTGGTTAAATATTTAATTGTGTTTGATAATAAAAACAGAATAATAATAATAATAATTTGTTAGGCAGCTTTGTTTGATTATAATTTGTAATAAGCAGTAAATGGCTTTTCCAACACTGCTATATTCACTGTATAAACATTAAGTTTGTGCTGTGTATAGATATAAATAAATGAAATATAATCTTTTACACGAATTACACGAAGGAATGATCCTCTATACGTGTCAGGGAACTTCCACATTCTTTTATTGCGTAATGGTTCAGCTTTCAAACAAATGAAAATGCAGGAAGGTTCTAAAAAAGGACCAGCTCCAGCGCCAACACAGGCTCTGTGATGTTGGAAAAGGGCTCATACCCCTTGTTCGACTGGTGTCATTTTGAACAGAGTGTGCTTATACCTCAGCTTGCTAGCTCTCTCCTGGGCCCAAGCGCTGTTGTAAACGATGTTGCAGAGAATTTTCACTGCCTCTTTATTCTGTTCTTCTTTCCCACGCTCAGCTCCTTTCCCCTGATTCTCCTCGTCCTCGTCCTCATTGTCTACCACACTTCCTCTGGTGTCTCTCTTTCCTCGTGTAAGGGCTTTGAAAATGCTGCTTCGTCGCGGTGGCCCAAGACAAGCACTAGAATTGGTGTCGCTCTCCGTGCTAGTCTCTTGAACAGTGGCATCATGAATGTCCTCGGAAGTACCGTCGCATGCTTCGTCCTCCTCGGCATTTGCATCCTCAGTACTGTCCAACTCGTTTAATTTCAAGTCAGCAATAGTCTTGATTACATCACCGTAGGAGTTGCTGTCATCACTGAGGTCTTCTTTGGGTATTGGTGCATTGCTAAATCCAGCGAGTCTGGCTAGCGTGATGAGGGCTGTGTCTGTGATGAGAGGGCTTATGACCTTTTTGTCTCTGGAGAGGATCCGTAGTGTGCGCAGGCAGACCCTTGTCACTCGACCTTGGGGTTCAGACTGGAGGAACCGGATCAGCACGGTGGCTAAACACTGGGAGGAGAAAAGAGGAAAAACTGTCAAAAAGTGCATCACATACAATGTAGTTCATGTGTATGTGCATGAGTGTGTTTTGGGACTTATTAGGCATGTTTCCACTGAGATCCCGGAATCTTTTGAGGAAATAAAGGGTTCCTGAACTATCCTGAACGAAAACTACACAGTTCCTGAACAAGTTTACAGTTTGTGTTTTCACTGCACTGGAGGGACCGTGACCATAAATTAAACTAAAGAAAGTGACACAAACTGCCAGTCACGATGGTCAGTGCATAACCAAAGCAGAACAACACAGTGAACATGGAGAAGGCTGAGATTGAAGTTGGGTTATTCTTTATTGTTTTTACTTTGTTACGTAAATATGATATTAACATTCATAGGGCAGCTAACCGCGCTTAGAGGAGTGCGCTCATTGCTGTATTCTATATGCATAACCTTACAGATGCCCACGATTACTTAGCGTTGCTCCTTCCCACCCAAAGTGCAGGGCCAATTATGCTCTTTCAGACTCCCGGCCACTGATGGTTATGGCATTGTCAAGATTTTCTCTCACTTATCTCTTAAGCTGCGCGCTCACAAAGTGCAATTACTCACTCAAACCACGAGGCCACGCCACTAGAAGCATGTACTAAATGACTCGCCATTGGTACAAAAACAAAAGTGTCACATTCTGCTCTGCCGGTTGTGCCACATTGCATATTATGTGAAACAAGCTTTAGTAATTGGTTGTTAGCTAACTGCAGGTTTTTAATACCAGGTAAGAGAACTGGTCATTCTTGTAAAGATTGCATTTAAACAATAAGCCGCATTCAGTACAGTTGTCATGAACCCGAGTCACAGTTTCACCGCTGACCACACGAGGTCACCATCACCTGAGTACTGAACTACCACACACCTGTTCCCAATCACCATACACACTATATAAACCACCCGTTCACTCACCTCAGTCCAAAGTCTTTCCAGAGTTTCAGCTTGTGCAGTTCTGAGCGTTACTTATCAATTTACTTACCTGTGTTTGACCTGTTTTGGATTCCTGACCTCAACTCTGCATTCTCCTTTGTCTCTGCCTGATCTGATCTACTGACCACTGCCTGTACCTTTGACTATAAGCCTGCCTACCTCTGAATGCCCAGTTTAACGATAACTCTGACTCCCTCTGCACTCCCTGACTCTACCTTTTGCATTTTGTGTCAATAAATTCTGCACTTGGATCTTACTCTGTGTTTGGAGAAGACTTCACCTCAACATTGATCCAGCAGAGTATGTGTTGTTCAAAAAGGAGATTTTCGCTCAAGGAGCTCTACTAAGCTCGCATAATACTCACCTCAGCCGTCTCACAGCCACAGTAGATGAAATACTACAGCAATTACCCCCGCTAACAATGACTAACCCGGAAGTGTCAACAAACTCACTCATACCGGCTTCCAAGAATCAGCCCACCGCTACGGGCCATGTTAATTCCACATTAGCACCAGAATTTCATACTGCGTTACCGTAACGGTACGATGGATCCCCAGAAAAATATAGTGGCTTCCTACTGCAATGTTCCCTATATTTTTCTCACCAACCCTCAAGATTCATTTCAGATGCATTGAAAGTGTTATTTATGATCTTCTTATTCACTGGAAAAGCGCTAAAATGGGCAACTGCAGAATCAACACAATAAAATGAGAGCATTGGAAACATTTATCCTCAAGTTTCAAAACATTTTCAACCATTCGTCTTACAGATTAGAAAAAGGGGAACAACTGTTGAAAAGAGGGAGGGGGGGATTCTGTCCCTGTATTGAATATGGGAGCCTCAAGGTTATCACAGTGAAGTTTCCATATCCACTACCATTGGTACCAGCAGCATTATGAATATCTAGTCATGCCATATGGACTCACAAATGCACCATCTGTGTTCCAGTCCTATCTTAACAAGGTCCTAGGAGATATGCTCAACAGGTGGGCAATAGTGTACATCAATGACATCCTGATCTACTCATCCTCCATCACCCAACACATCCACCCTGTCTGAACAGTCCTAAAAAGGCTGTTAGAACATCACCTATATGTTAAGGGAGAAAAATGCTCGTTTCACCAGATCTCAGTAACATTCCCTGGGTATTTACTTGGACCCGAAGGAGTCAAGATGGAGGAAGACAAAACCACAGCAGTCTTGCCTTGGCACCAACCGCAAACTGTCAAATAGATGCAGAGATTCTTAGAATTAGCAAACTTTTATTGACACTTTATCTGAGGATTCAGCTTGATCGCAGCCCCTCTCACTGCCCTAATCAAGGGTGCACCTAAATGGCTGAACAGGACCCCTGAGGTAGAAATGGCCTTCTCCTCACTGCCAACAGTTCACTACACACCCATCCTAAAGCACCCTTACCTCCAAATACCACTCATAGTTGGAGCCATCTTGTCTCAGAGACACTGTAACCCCCTCGAAAATGTTCCCATGCACATTCTTTTCCAGACGCCTCACCCCAACTGAACAAAATTATGATGTCGGAAACCGGGAACTGCTAGCCATCAAACTGGCCTTTGAAGAATGATGACACTAGTTAGAGGGAGCCAAATTCCCTTTTCTTATACTAACTGATCACAAGAACCTATAATACATCCAACAGGCCAAAAGACTTAACCCGAGACAAGCCCAATGGGCGCTGTTCACAAGGTTCCAATTCACGATCACATATCGTCCCCGTTTCAAAAACACAAAAGCAGATGCACTTTCCCACGTATATAAACCGGAACCCGCAACCAAGGATCCTGAAAACATCAAGCCAAAATGACTCGTCCTGAAAACACTTCAGCAGGCAAAACCTATGTTTCCCAAGCTATCCGAACCAAACTCATTCGATGGACCCACACCTCACAGGGGACAGGTCACGCAGGTGTTCACCGCACATTTGAACTCATCGCCAATAATTATTGGTGGCCCAACCAGAAGTCTGACATTAGAACCCATGTTCTATCATGTACTGGCAAAAACCTCCCCGACAATCTCCAGCTGGCCAACTCCAACCACTTCCTATTCCACAATGCCCCTGGTCTCACATCTCCAGAGATTTTCTGATGGATGGAAGTTCTGAAGGCAACACCACCATTTTAGTCAGGTACCCAAAAATGTGCCGTCTGATCCCACTCAAAGGGGGATAGCACTTGTCACAGCCGAATGTCTGTTTGTCAACGTAATCACAAACTTCAGTGTCCCAGAGGACAAACAGTGCGTTCCAAACGGAAGGCAACAGCCTAGGTAGGCAGCATTTTAACTGAAAAGAAACCTCGGTAGGCATCAGGTTCGGGACACCTTTCAGAGTCATCATATGTCATCGCCTTTAGAGCTGCGCTCTAATATACCTCAGGACGCCGAACTAGCGGCAGCTATTTTCCTGGTGCTCTCAGTCCTTTGGGGAATTAATCGAGAAGAAACAAAAACGGACCACTTTGGTTTTTTTATATATTCGCACAAATAAAACAAGCCAAATGTACAATTACTTTACACTTCTGTGAAAAAGTTTGCTAGTTAGCCTGCATTCACTTACCTCCCCACCCAAACAAATATTTGTCACAAGTAAATAAATAAATTCATAAATAACAGACGAGATAGCTTAGCTATAAATTATTACACAGTAACTTAAAATAGCCGAACTGTAAATGATGCAAGTACAAAATACTCAGACTTATTTAATTTAATTAATTAATTCATTCATTCATTCATTCATTAATTCATTCATCAATTAATACCCAGTCAGTTCCTAGATTTATTCTTTAATACTAAACAAGACACTCAACCACTATCCTGGCTGGCCAGTGGAGCCTCATATCAGGTGGTTTCCATGGCATTCAGTACAAGAC
>JAOUQW010035372.1:0-19036 GCA_028565825.1 Olivaichthys viedmensis | reverse complement strand
CAGCATATTGCAAATACAGTCCCTCCTCGTGTGGGAAGATACACTGACATCTTCAGGAACAAATACCTCGTGTTGTTCAGAAACAGCTTAATGTTCGGTACAGAACATTAAGCTGTTTCTGGTTCATTGTTGCTCTTCTGAATTAAAGTGTGTGTCTTTACACTTTTATTGGTGGCCTTGGAGCTACCTCAGGTTGGCGGTTCATTGTTCTGGTACAAAGGACAAGGATTTAAGTTACATTTAGTGAGCGAAGAAAACAGGATGTAATCTGGATGTAACAAAATAGGCCTTTCATATCTGTGTTTTTAGGACAAAAGCATCACATGGAGGCGAAACATGTGACCCACTTCTGTTTCTGGTTCTTCTGTGCGGTAGAGGGAAAGGGAGAGGGGAAGAGAGATTGTCAAATATACAAATAATAAAAATCTTGTTAAGCGCCCTGAAACAAAGAGATTTAAATATTCTTAGGAGAAGGGTGTGGTGCTCCTTTGGCTGGCTGTAATGTACAAAAATGTCACAGTGGGAGGGAAAGTGGGTAGTTTGAACATAAATCTACAGTAACACTTCAGTATAGAGGGTTGCATATTAGACATTAATTCATGGCTAATAGATGTGAATATAAGTGAAAACAGCAGTTATTTGGCAACATTAGCAGATTATTAGTGCTTGATTTAGTTTTCTCATATTTATTACCTTATATTGTAGGTATTACCTGCTTTTCCTTAATAACTACTGTTTCTTGAAATGTACTCTATGTGACCATTAGAATAAAGTGTTTCCAATATTTTGAATCATTTGAAAAATACTTATATGATATATATATATTTTATATATTATATATATAATAATTAATAATAATATATATTATAACTCCTCTCTAACAGGGTTCTAGCTTTATGGTATTCCTAGACCATGGCCTATTTGTACTAGTGTGAGAATGTGTTTTTCGATGGAGACTACAAAGCGCTTCTGTAAGTCGCTCTGGATAAGGGCATCTGCTAAATGCTGTAAATGTAAATGTATATGAGATTGAAATCTATCTGAATATCATGTTCACACACTATTTGCTTAATGTTTTTGGTAATGTCTCCTTTAATACAAAAAACCTGTCAAGCATTTTTTTTTGTTTAACTGTCTTGGTACTCACCATCTTTTTATCTGACCTTAACTACCCAGTACTTTGGTGTTTGCACTTTAAAATAGAGCTCTGTACTGAACACGTACAACCAGGAGCAGTCATTTATGAGGTATTATCTCTGTACATGTCTTGTGTTGAGACATTGTGGATTGAGACTATAATTAGTGTTACAATCATTTTACTAATCATTAATTATCCTGCACATTTCCCGAAACAGTAGAAATTAAGGAGAAGCAGGTAACACCTACAAAATACGGTAAGAATATGAGAACACTAAATAAAAGCACTAATAAACTGCCAATGTTGCAATATGTGACCCCCTTTACTGAAGTGTTACTACATCTATTTCTGTCCATATGCATATGTTTGGGTACATATGGTAAAATACAACCTTAAATGATCTTATAACAAAAAGGCCGATTTATTCAACTTAACTGCTGAATAATGTGTACTTTAACACTGAGTCTGCCAAATGAGTAAATGTACATGTAAATGATTTAATACTGCAGCCGTAGTAGCGCTCTAGTGCCAGAGAGCCGTTGTTGGGACCTTCAGCAAGGCCCTTAACCCTCACCTGCTCAACTCTGTGCTTGTAACACATCTTTTTAGGAAGTCTGTTACATTTAAATACATTGACTTCATATAGGTGTAGTGTAATCAATACATCTACTTAGAACTGAGACAAATGTTTAATATTTTCTCTGCGTGGTGAATCCACGGTATTTCATCATCAGCTTTATCTTAACACAGCAGTGACAGTGAGGTATTTAGGCATTGCAACAAAAAAAAAGAAAAAAAAAGTGAAATTTACCCCATTTCCTATTACACAACAGTGAGCAACTGGCAAAAATGACTAAAAATGTATTAGTGTGTTATGCACTAATTACACATATTTCGCAGACAGCTTTGATCATTAATGTTGGATTTAAAAGTTGAAAGTAACTTTGGAGGTCACTAGAATTTTTGGCGCCCTGTTAATTTTCTGTTCCAAGACAATAGGCTACTGTTTCTATGTGTGTGTGTGTGTGTGTGTGCGCGCGCGCGTGTGTGTGTGTGGAATCACGTCTTGGCAGTGTGTAGGTCCTGTGACTTGACTCATCCTGGGGTTACATATAACAATTTTTGCCTTTCTTATATAAGAAATAAATATTATTATATAAACCCTCAAACCTAGATGATTTTGATGTAAGGTCTCTTTTTTTTTTGGAAAAGTATAACACATGTGCTTTGAGTCTATTTTTATTTAATCATTTTTCAAAAGAATAATTACAAAAACATTACTCAAAACTGAGACAAATCCATTATTTGCCATAAGGTAAAGCACTGCCACAAGCTGCAGATAGAGGAGCACTTCAACAACAACTCGCAAAATTGGCAAGGCATCAAGTCCATCACAGATTACAAAGGCCACAATACCTACCCCACTGCAAACAACGCATCCCTCCCAGACGAACTGAACCACTTCTTTGCACGATTTGACAGAGATTACAATGAGCCCATCACCAAGCTAACATCGGCAGCGCGGACACAATCACTGAACACCCAAGAAGTGAGACGGGCCCTAAGCCACGGTAACCCAATAAAAGCTACAGGGCCAGACGGGATACCTGGATGTGTACTGAAGCACTGTGCTGAATAGCTGATAGAAGTCTTTACCAACCTCTCTAACATCTCACTGGCACAGGCCACTGTTCCCACCTGCCTCAAGTCAGCGACCATCATTCCAGTGCCAAAACAAACAGCTGTCAATAGCCTGAATGATTATGAAGTGCTTCGAGAAACTTGTCCTAACCCACATACAAAGCCACATCCCCTCCTAGTAGAGAGCTGAGCCCTCTACTATACTCACTCTTCACCCATTAATGCAAACCTATCCACAAGTCCAACAGCATTATCAAGTTTGCGGATGACTCAACCGTCATATGACTGATCTCAAATAACAATGAGTCAGCAACAAGGGCTGGATTTAAAAACACCTATACAGCTAGAAAGCGCTCCTAACGTTCTCTGGAGCACTATTCCAGAGTTTAGGGGCGATATAAGAAAAACGTCTTCCACCGGCTGAGCTGTGAGTGATGCTCGGTATTACCAGTAGACCTGCCTCAGCTGAGCGAAGTCCTCGGGATGGGCTATACTGCTTCAGAAGGTCATCAAGATACGCCAGAGCTAAACCATTTAGAGCTTTAAACGTAGGACTTTGTAGTCTATGTGGAACTTTATAGGCTGCCAGTGTAGCTTGAATAGAACTGGGGTAATGTGCTCTGACTTTCTTTTTCTGGTAAGGATGCGGGCTCCTGCATTCTGAACTAGCTGAAGAGACAGCAGGGCAGTCAGCCTGCAACCCGTTACAATAGTCCAATCTAGAGCTTATGAAAGCATGCACTAGTTTCTCAGCAACATGTAGGGTTAGCATATTTCTTATTTTGGCTATGTTTCTCAGATGGTCATAAGCAGTTTTCGAGATGTTACATGGGAATCAAATTATAAACCAGCATCTAGGGTTACACCAAGGTCCTTAACTGTAGCTTCTGGATTCACAGAATAACCATCAAGCTCTAAGGTGAAATCAGTGATCTTATTTCGGGCAGACTTGGTACCCAACATCAGTATTTCTGTTTTATCAGAATTTAGGAAGAGGAAGTTTCTATTCATCCAAGCCTTTATATCTTTTACACAAGTCTTCCATTTTGTGTAGCTGTGCCACTAAATCTGGCCAAACTGACAAATATAATCGTGCATCATCAGTGTAGAAGTGAAAGCCTACATTATGTTTGCGAATTACATGTCCAAGGGGCTGCATATAAAGGGAGAATAATAGAGGGCCTAAAACGGAACCTTGTGGAACACCATATTGTATATGATTGTATTTGATATAAACAAAAACATATCCACAATCTGAGGCAAGCAGTAGGTCATTGACAACTTTAGCCAGCGCTGATTCTGTACTATGATGCTTCTGGAAACCAGATTGAAATACATCATGCTTGTTATTCCTACTTAAAAAAGAACAGAACTGTTGGGCGACAACTTTCTCTAAAATCTTAGAGAGAAAAGGCTTGTTGGAGATTGGACGATAATTGGAGAGATCAGAGGGGTCAAGGTGTGGTTTCTTAAAAAGTGGCTTAACAACAGAAGTCCTAAAAAACTTGGGGCCATGGCCCAAGCTAAGTGACGAATTTATTATGTTTAGTAACGGTTCCCCAGTCACTGATGATAATTCCAAAAGTAACTTAGATGGTATTGAGTCAAGTACACAAGTGGTTGGTCTAGAGGACATCATCAAGGTATAGAGCTCATTATACCCAATAGGACTCATTAAGGACTCATCAAGACATTCTTGGATTATGATGCCTCCTGAGTTATCATCATTAGAGGATGGAATAGCACATGTTGAATTACTGGCAGCCTGCTGCTGAATTATAATCCTTATGGTCTATTTTCTTGTTGTAGAAGTCAAAGAAATCATTACTACTATGATCTGGAAGAAATTGAGAATCGCAAAGGGCCCAATCAAAAAAAAAATAATTTTTGCAAAATTTTAGGGCTAGTAGTAGTACATATTAGTGCGGCAACCTGTTGGCCATAAAACATTACAGACTGCCATATAAATCTGACGCCCACATGTGGTTGTCCCCCAGAGCTTAATTCTTGTGCCCTTCCTGTTCAATATCTACATGCTCCCGTAGGCCAAATCCTACATAAGGAAACTGCTCTGCTTACTAAAATGATCCAGACGTCACTCAGATATACAGTACTTAGCCCTCTCACCCAGTCCCTTAGAGTCTGTGTGTCAGTGCAGGATATGAACAATTGAATATCTTACAACTGCCTTAAACTGAACAAAGACAAAACATAGGTCATGTTATTTCGCAGACAAAGAGGAAACACCTAAGTTAGTTACAGGATTATTAATTTTACGACTTGTTTATAAATCCCTTATTTAAAAATGACTAGGATCAGAATACTGTACATCTGTGGCATGCTCGAGCAGGCCTCATCGTCCAGCACGGACTGCACGACCAGCACGTCACCAGAGTCAGATCCAAACACAATGAGGCATTTAGCTAAGGCATTATACTAGCCACAGCTGGAACCAGCTCCCAAAAGATCCAACTGGAGTGATTTAAAATCCAGCCTGAAAATACAGCTGTTCTCCTGTGCCTTCGATTAAACACCTGCACTGCACTTTATTTAACTTTAATACAATTTTAATTTTTTTTCTTAAATTTTTAACTTTTGTAATTTTTCTTTCTTAATCTGCTTTTAATAGTTTACATTTTTAGCCTGTTTTATGATTTGAGTTTATTCTAACTATTTATGCATAACTCTGTAAAGCTCTTTGAATTACCTTTGTGTACAAAATGTGATATACAAATAAACTTGCCTTGCCTTGTGATTCACCTAAACTTTTTTCTTTGCAGGTTGCAGTGAAACCTTTGCTGTTTGTAGAATTAATTGCATAAATAAAATTCTCTCTCCTCCTTAGTTACTTTTTTCCCTCACTCATCTTTGTCCCTGCTTTTAGACTGGTGTTTAGGTCTTATCTAACATCAACTGATTTACAAAATGTCACGATAGTATCAAACTGTTCAAACATTTGATTGACAATAACAAAATAATAAAATATATTTTGATAATTTGTTTGTCACTTATCTGGGCTACAAATTACAGAATGAGTTTCAGAACTATTTGTACACAGATATTTTGTTGGGCACTACGCTATATCAAACACATATTCAGCTAAACATTACAGAATGCCATTCACAACTAATTGTGTAATCAATAACTAACAAAATAAACAATAACAGATACGCCAAATCATTTTTGTACAATTCTGGCATTTTGGTACTGGTATATAGTTCAAAACAAAAAGGGCGAGGAGTACTAAGTAGATAGGGCTTAACAGGAAGAAAAGTGATAAGGAGGGGTGGGTGTGAGCATACGGAGGTATTGCGTTTAAAGGTGCTAGGAAACATATGGATCCCTTTATAGACAGTCTCTTGTTTACTTCTTTTCATCTTCAGGATGTCTCATCTCCGAGGTGGGCTGTGTACACAGCATGCAGATGCTCTCCAGGAACACTCCAGAATGAAATGAATTAATGACAGACAAGTATGCAAATACGGGTGTTTTACATCTAACCCCATGGGTTCCCTAAGGACAGTCGGTGATTGGAAAAAAGAGAATATTGTGCTCACGACAGCATGATGTCCTGCTCGTCCTTCAGGGTCTTGAGATATGCAAGGATGTCAGAGCACAACATGATGGCTGTCATTCAGAAGCAGCACAATGGCTGAACTTTTTTCCCCCATTGGGAGAGAACCTGAGAAAGACAAGGGTCAGCCTGTCAGGTCTTGGATGGATTCGAGCTGTCCTGTATTCAGCTGTATGGCACTTTCACCCAGGATTGTGTAACTGTATAGCACTGCAGCGGAGGATTATGAGAAAAGGCGGAATACTTGACTTGCTGTATTGTGTGTTTGTTGTGTATAGAGCCAATCCTAAATCTTTCCCAGTCACAGTCTGCTCATTTTGGTGTTTTGTCTCCTCCAACACACCTGACATTTATCAGCAGAAACAATACATTTGCAGTCCAGAGTTAGCCCAGGTTCAACATTGGAAAACAGTGGCATGGATAGTCCGAACACATATAAATTTATGTCCTCTAATACCAAAGATATGTTGTTCTATATGTGGTAATTGATGACAGTAATTTATAAAGTTGTAATAGTTGTAGTTGGAGCTTGCAGTCTGTGCCTATATTTTTACCATATTGAGTACTTAGGGTTCAGTTGTTTTGTGGTTGGACGTAACAATGCTAGTAATGCTTTACATTAAGGTTCCCTTAGCTAAAATTATTTACAGCATTAGTTAACATTAACATACCATACACTTATGAATTAATAAAGTAATTTTAACAAAGTAGTTCATGCTTATAATAATTAATGATTTTTTAAATAAACAAAATAAGCTAGTTAATGAACACCTGCATTAACCAATGTAGTAAAAATAAGTCCACAATGACCAATTTGAACTAATGCCTTAATTAAAATGTTTGCGGTGGTTAATAAGCAAAGCTTATATGTGAGGCTGAATGGTGGGTTCCAAATTTTACACCCAGAGACCTGAGTTAATTATTGTAACGTGCGGTGGGTTGAAGAGTCAGAGTCCATAGCGGGGGTCAAAACACAGGCAGACAGACGCAGAACACAATACTCCATACTCAAAAAAACTGAGCGAGGGTCAAAACCAGGAATACACTGAACGTGGAAACAAGGCTCGGACTTAAAGACATGAAATGCACAATAAGACTTGAACAATGACACACAGAGGATATAAATGGGCTAACTAATCAAGGGACAACACAAAAAAGGTGAGCACAACTAGGAAAACAAACCAATCATGACCTCAGTATTATAAGGTTCATAAGGTATCTGGCATTTTGGTCAAAAATTAGTTAACCACATAAACTTAATCACTGAGGGATACTTTATTCTCCTGTGTTTTTTTTTTTTTTTTGCAGTTTTAGGTGTAATATTTGAATTAAAAAAAAAAAAGTCAGCTAGCCAATCATCATCCAGGATAAATACGTAACATAAGCAGCCATGGCCAATCAATATCCACGTTCTATTTACGCGTTGACAGAAGAGAGCACACTTGAAACCTCAGTATGGCGAGCCGGAAGAGAAAGAAACTTTTAGTTGTAGATGTTTTACGTATGCTCGATAAGAGTAATAAAAAGTAAGTGTACAAAACAGAATTGGTCTACTGTACTCGCTGGTCTTACAAACGTTCTGGCACATTAGAAAGTCTTCAGCGTAGTGGAAAGCTAATATTGTAGATAACATCATATAACATTAAATATTACCGACATTACTTAGCTACATTACTCAGCTCATGCTTAATAAACTGAACCTTCCAGTGTAACCGGGACTGAAGGTCAACTAGCAGACTTTATGAGAGTTTCTAAAACACTTGGGGGGTGTGTGTGTGTGTGTGTGTGTGTGTGTGTGTGTGTGTGTGTGTGTGTGTGGTGTTCTACAGTGTTTTCAGTTCAAAACTTAGCTAGCTAAGAATGTCAAAACTTTGATGGCCCATATATCAAAAACGGCTATTTTATTATAAGATAGAACCTTATAATACAAAGGTTAGGCAATGACAAGATGGGTGGAGACAAAACAAAAAAAAACACCCACAAACATTGCCATGGGAACCACAACGCGAAGGGGGAAACCGTGACAATTATCAACATTTAGTAACATGCTCTAATTTCATTTATGCTTATTTATAAGGACTTATTTTAATTCATGGATGGAATAAGCATTAGTTAATGCAGCTGTATTTACTTTATAGTGTATTTAGTATTTAAAGTGTTACCACATTAGTTCTAAAATAAGTAAATGGCAATTTATAAAATGTTCTATCCCTTAATAAATTTTAACAAGGGAAGAACATTAGCTATTAGGAGGCTGCTTAGGCTCAACCTGAATGCTACAACTTTCTCTCACTGCTACACCACACTGCTTCTCATGTCATGTAACATTTAGTTATGATGGAGTGTTTAAAAAATACTGTTTTTGTATTTTTTTATATATTCTTTCGTTTAATTCTAGAAATGTTCAAACAGCTGTAGTTAATAAACCGAATTATTCATTCTGGGTTCAGAGGCAGTATGTCATTGGAAACTTCCTTTCTCAGAGACTCTGCTGGGCTTATGGTCTCCTACTCTTTTCCTTTTAACACTACCACTGGCTCCCTGCACTCCTGCAAATCATGATTTAACTACTGTTCCCATGTGTAGTAAAATGAGCAAAAAAATATTCTGCTTAAAGGATTTAAAAAATAAGGATTTTTATTCTGAAACGTTATGAGATGTTTTTGCATCCTCTCCTTTCCCTCTCTCTTTCTTTTATTTTTTTAGCCAACACTAGGAGTAGTACATCTTTCTCTAAGATTAAAAATAACAACAGTGCCTACCTTCACAACACTTGCTAGTTTCTCCTGAGCTTCAACTTTTATCATGAAAATTCCAAATGCTCTAAACTGTCTGGCTTTCATCTCTTAGATGCTTCTTTACTCACAGAAGACAAAAAGTGCGTAACAAGACTGATGCAGCGGGGTGGTGAGGACTCATGGGCAGAAATGTATTAGTGAAATCACATTGACTAAGTTACATGCAAACACAATTACGCAGTTCTAGAAGAAAAAACAATCCAGAAAAAGTGCATATAAAATTAGATTCAGACAGGCAAAGAGAGGAATAATCGATAGGCAAGAGTGTATTAATAGTCCAAGGTGCAAAACATGATGGTAACAGACCCTCAGCTCAGAACTCATGCAGCAAGTTGGCAGGACTGTAAGTAAGAGTGGCGTATTTAAGCAATAGAACACAAGAGGGATAACACACAACCTTGAGTGTTCTATTGCTTTTATACAACAGTTTACAAAGTAAAGCAAACTATTTACGAACATTGTTTCAAATATCTATTTTTAATATCTGCCATTTCTTCCACCACAAAAAGTAGTTCCAGCATAAGTGGCTTTTTGATATGCAACAAATATTGTTATTGTAGAAATACATTTTGTCGTTAAGTCTGGAAGTTTCATTGGCCGACTTCTCAGCATAACAGCTAATATAGCGTAAAGCACCTGAAAGTCGGGCACTTCAAGAGACTATTAGTGATTTACAATTTTTATTAACGAACATGAAGGGTTTTCCTTGCTACTATCAAATTCTTTTTGATGTCACATCAATATTTACAGTATAAAATTGCAGCGAGATTTTTAAGCCTGAGGTACAAGCTATCGCTACTCCAAAGCAAAAATCCGTTGCGATTTCAAAATCACCTTTCGCGTTCTATTGGTTTTTTTATATGTAAAAGTAAACTGCTGTTAAATATCATAAACATGTGTTTACATTTTTTGCACAGATTTTCATTAATAGGTCTTTTTTTTGTCGACTAGGTCTGGTTGAACCAGAGAATAAAAAAATGTCAAGCGCCTCAGTGGCGGACTTTAGGGTACCTTACGCCTTATCATAGGGTACATTACTACCTTATCATGTTTGGCAGAAAATGGCGAACTGAAAATGTAGTCTTTGAACACTACATCACTTTTGATTATGTACTGGCATTTTGCTGTGACCTCATTACCACTACACTGGAAAAAGAGAACACAAAATCTTTTTATGTTTATGGCTATTAAAAGAACAGGCAATATGTCAACGTGTTTATCCTTTACCAAAGCTTATGTGAATGAAGTTCATACGTGGACAACAGTACAAGTTTGACATACATTGCCAGGGGGCCCCATTTAACCGGGAGCCCTAAACAATTTCTTGGTTTCCTTGCCTCTAGTTTTGCCTCTTTAAAGGGGAGGATGATTTTATTCATCGATAGGCATATCATTTGTAGCACTGATTTGTAGTGACTTCTTTTTATCTGTACTAAATGGCACAGGTTTGGGGGTTCATCTCTCTCAAGTCCTAAAAGCAAGCCTTGTTGCAGCCTATTAAATAAATTTACTGCTAGTGAGGACGCAGAGACAAATATATAACTTTTTTTTTTAATGTTTAGAGACAAAGGAGTTATGGATGGGGACACTGATGACAAGGCCTGTCAGCCTACATGTACATTCCATTTAAGATAAATGGGGTGCAAATGCTTTCAGGGCTGCCAAACTCATTTAGTAGAGCATCTGGAGATAAAGACAATGAAGACAAGCAGCTGTTTCCGGACAGAAGCTGGCTTAGAAAAAGGGAAGGTGATGGTCACTAGCTAATAGACAGTATCATCAGCTGAGTGAGTTATATTCCTTTAGGAATTTGGTTGTTTTCATAATTAATTTTCTTTGTCAGCCTACATTTTGGTGTTTTTGAAATATTTTCAGGGTTGTTCTCTAATGGTTTCAACTTGAACAGAGGACTGGGACCTTCAAAAAAAATTATATCTGAGCTACAAAGCCAGATAACAGTGTTCTCATTTATTAAAATAAGAGGCCAGACATCAAACATGCCATCACAACATAATGGTTATTTCTGAAGTGAATTTAGAAAGTAAACAGCGTAAATAGGCTATCTTTCTTTTGTGGTATATTTAATTACAGATTCATATGTAACAAGACTTGAAAAGTAGACCAAAAGCTTTCCTTTGGCCTCTTGTTTTCATATAGATTTTGTGACTCCTCAAGGTCTTATTATGGTGCTGTCAAAAGCTGAGCTAAATGACCTTTCCACTAGTAAGTATAGGTATATGGTTTGTCTTTTCATAGAAAATACCATACCAGTCTATCAGCCCTATTGCTACATTAATGATATGAAGCGTGACCACAGATCACTAAACATGATTAATATTGTGAGCATTCTCACAATACTTCTCTTTGATCTCCCTCTCCCAGGAGAAATAAATAAAAAAAGGACCAGTTGACTCAAAGGTATTCCTGAGTGTTAACATCTATAGATGCATAACCTCACATAAATAATAAATCAATTACTTCCCATGGACTTGTATACTTGAAGGTTATTACAGAGGAATTTAGAGGAAGACTTTAGAGACATCTTATTGCTCTATATTTACGCTTTTCAAATGAGAATTCATTCTCAGTTTCAGGCATGCAGGCTCCCTGGATGTGAACTTTACTATTGCTACTCCTGGCTGAAAGTGAGAGGAGTGTAATGACCTACTTTCTCTTCCCATTCCCCAATGCCCCCCATCATTTGCCATGTTTGGCCACTGCTGTGGCTGACCACCATCTGCAGCTGCTTTTCATTTGCTGGAGTGTACCAGTCATTTTCCTCTGTACCAACACATACATGACTGATCACAGCAGCTACTTCAAACAAGTTGAACTCGCTCTGGTGATAAATTACATTGATCTGAGCTATGTGGGTAATAGAGCTATATTCAGGAGAGGAGAAAGGGTGTGCTTTGGGAGCAATTCAATTTCTTACTAGTCTGCATAATATTGTTAGGCATATTGGGACATTTCTGCCTGATGAATTGTTTGCTTTTATGATTGTTATTTTTAAGGACAATGATTGTTAACTAGTCAGTTAAGTAATCCCTTGCTGACCTAATCCATTGTTCAAGAAAGCATTCGGAGTAGCAGAACTGTGACACTAAAAGAATGCTAAGATGTATTCCATGATTCTAAGATTAGGTTAATACAGTTGACAGGGTGGTTGCAGTTTGTACCTACAAACAGAGGTCTCAGCCACCAAGAGCTTTCAAGCCAAGGAGGCAATGTTAAAAGACAGAACAAAAGAACTGTTTACCACAGTATGTGATACAACAATCCCAGACTTTGGTCCACTGTTGTGATTAATATTTCTGTGCTGTGGGGGTTGGGCAAATAAATGGCAAATAAATGGAAGCAATGTCAAGATTTTTTCCCACTGCTTTCTCTCTCAAATTCTTGTAATCTCACTTTTTTTTTTTTTTTTGCCACTCTCTTTCTCCACCGCCTCACTATGTAACTGATACCCATGCAAAGAAGACACAATGGATTATGTCACTGATTGTTCTTCTGAATAGGTTTGCAGTGTGAATACAGGCTAATCTTCTACCATGAAAGGGCAACGGTATTCACACGAAGTGTTCATCAAACACATTTCCTTAAAGATCTGGGACATTCTGCAGAATCTATATGAATGCAAAACAGATTTTTCACAGCCAAATATTGAACCAAATATCCATTGAAAAGCTGAGTGTTGAGCTAGCTACCCACAAGAGAGGTCACCTCTACTGCAGGCAAAGAACTGTTGCTCTCGTTGGTTCTCAGCCCCACCGTGCATAAATCTACCAAGTACGCACAGTACCCCAAGTGGCTAAGTGGCATTTAGAAACAGCTTGTGAGAGCAGAAGGTCCCTGCTTTCAGCCTTCTAGATGCATATGATTATTTGGCTAGATGAACAGCATTAGCTGCTAATGAGGACAGAAATGGTCTTTTGCTGCTAAAAAACATTAATGATCCATTTCCATCTTAAAGTGCCGACGGAAGTCTGGAAAGTAAAAGGATTTCATGGGCAACCATTTTAGATCTGGAGTTTTATAAGACTCACCAAATTGCACCTAAACAATGTTTGCTATTGCTAATAATTTTTTGTTACATAAAAAAATTACACCACTTTGAACTCCTCTTGACCAACTCCATAATTGTTGGCACCTTTCAATAAAATGAGCAAAATTGTATGTATAAAATGAATAACATGCAATAAGTGAGTTTTCTTAAGTAGTGTTTTTTCTTCCAGTAAAACACTCGTTACAAAATGATTAGCACCCCCACAAGTACAATTTGGTGAAGCCTCCTCTAGAGAGAATAACAGCACAGAGCCTCATCCTGTAAAGTCTAACAAGCACATCCTTAGACTAAAGATGGCCATTGCAAAACATTGATTTGTGTTTCTGCAACCATTTCTTTGTTGATTTGGATGTTTATTTGGGGTCATTGTCTTGTTGAAAGATCAATCTACGGCCAAGTCTTAACCTCCTGACAGAGGTAACCAGGTTTTGGGGTAAAATACTCTGGTACTTAACAGAATTCACAATGCCATCAATCTTCAGCCTCTGGACACCTAGCTGAGAAAAAGCCCCAAAGCATCAATGATCTACCTCCATATTTTACAGTGTGTATTTTCCTTGTATGCTGTCCCCCTGCATTTTGGGGTTTGCTCTCAGAAAGGGCTTCTTTCTTGCAACCCACGCAAACAGATATGCAAAAGAATCAACTAAACCATGGCATTTTTAAACTGGGTTCTTCTTTGCCTCCCTCACCATCTCCCTCACAGTGTGGTGGGGCAGTTCTGGAAAATTCTCAACTTTATTATGGCCATGATTGTGCTTAATAGTATTTTTAACTGTGTATGTATTTTTTACATCCATTACCTGATGTGTGCAGGTCAACAACCATCTGTCTCTTCAAAATAAATTTTTTATTGCTCTTGGTCTCCCATGGTGATGGATGACAAAGTGATTTTTCACGTAAAACATCATATTTAGCCAAAGGCTGAGAGCAATAATAAAAAAAGATTTTTTCAAGGATAATTTATTTGCCAATGATTTTGAAACAGGTTTTAAAGAGAAAATTCTATTATTATATATATAAAAAAAGTTCTTATGAGAATGATTTTTGTTTGAGAATAAGTAGGTATTGAAGCAGCACTATAGCAGTCAAACCCATATGCAAAAACAATCTGCATAGAGGTTTGAGGAACTTTAAATTGATTTATTGTTCAGTGTTATGGGGTTGTTTTCAATACTTCTGGTTTTGTTGTAGCTTTAAAGCCTGGCATTATTTTGTTATTAAATGTTTTGGGATATTAAGTGTTTTTTTCATAGTTCACCCTGTTTGCGCTATTCAGTTAGTTGTATAGGCTGTGCGAGCATGTGTGTGTCAAATAGTCTTGTTGGGTTCTGCCAGCTCAGCAGTCTTTATCAAGACTGGCATAAGTGCCCATTGTATAAGAAAGAGCTCTCCTAGTATGAATGCGTCTGGGTCTGGACACTACAGTATTTTATCCAATTGTTTGAGTAGAGAGTTTGAATTATTGTATGTAATAATTATTTTATACAATCAGTTCTTTTGAAGGGTGGCAATAAGTCTGGAGTTGACTGTTGGATCACCTGATGAAACATGAAACCAGCCATAAAATCACTTACAATATACTTTTATCTTAATCTAGAATATCTGTATGTACGATACAAAATATAAGGTAGAGTGTGTTGGAAGTTACAGATTATGAATCCTTCCCTCAAGTTTCCAAGAGTATATGGATGAACCTGAAGTGCTCTATTCATGAATTAACCGCCAATATCTTCAGGTGACATGGCCACTGTTGGCAGAAGTGCTTAGGAAGCCTTACTGCTTTAGGACATGACCATCTTGCTTAATCTCTATGTAAGAATCGAAAAGCCATTTGTTCATCAGTTGAAGTTCCAGCATGCAGCAACATAATGATTAGAAATGTTGAAGTATTTAGAGGTGTTGTGCTATGGCAAGATGGCAGAACCTGAAACAAGTAGTTTATGGTTAAAGCCCACAAATGCAGTGACAGAACAGCTCTACCTGGAACACTTTGCCAAAGTTCTCCCACACACATGAAAAAGGCTAGGTGATACTTACTGGAGACGTCTGGTTCGTCAAAAGGTGCATCGACCAAATATTGACCAAAGGTAAAATTTTGTGTAACATTAGGTGCTGTGTGCCCCCCAAAAAGAAACAGCATTGTTTGAATGAATGGTTCTATAGGTGTATATATATTTTTAAATCAGCTGTACAAAAAAGCTAAACCTGCAAAGAGAAATTACTATATGCCATTTATCTTCCTTCATAAGGAGTAGTGAACTGATAAAGGATTGCCAAGACCTCCTATGTACATCCACTGAACTGTGAAAGCTTTGCTGCCTGAAGCTCATGCAAGCTTCTTTCTACACAGGCACAAAATGACATCACAGCCGTAGTCCACAGTACAAAACTAAATCTGTGGTAGTTTTCTTAAGCTGTGAACTTCTTTATAAAAGGGATTTCTGTCCATTAACAGAACTTGCAGCAACTAAGCAACAAATCTCTGCATGGTTATTTGCAATTATATTATTTAAGATCATTTTTAAGCTACAGAATATTTGTTATGAACCTGACTACATGAAGTCTGCTTCTGACTGTAGATGGAAATGAGAATGTGTGTGGAATTACAAGGCCTATTTAATACATGCATGAGGTGTTGTGTTCTCATTAGACCTCACTCACTGCTTTAGCAGTTCACCAATGTAATCCTAAAATGACTGGTCCAGTTATAATAATTGCTTAAGGATTTCAATGCATACTCTGGAAATAAGTAAGTACTTGCAGTCAGGCATTTGAAATCTGTATTCAAATTTAATCTTCATGTGAGAAAGGCATCTGTGGTTATGGCAATTAGCAACATTGAGGGTTTTTAAATGACTTTCTTAAGAGCTAAATTGACATGATTTTGCTGTCTGCAGCAGAGTGCAAAATTATAGACCCAGGTCGAACGAGAGAGAATAAACACCCCATGTTTACTCTCCTTGCAGACTCTGGCTGTGTTATAAGCAGATAAATGAACTCCACTCCATGATGAAAGTGTTTTCACATTCAAGTACGGTGTTCAAAATATCGACAAGGTCGTTCACACATTCAATGTACCTTATATTTGAGTGGAAACACCCCCAGCTCAAAGCTCAATAGAGAGGAATGAAATTTTATTTGTAAGAGTTTATAGAAAGGGTGATAGGGTGTTTAATTCATCCATGAAATAAATGAATGTCTATTCAGGTAGTTTCAAGTTTCCTTTTAAGTTTAGGTGAGACAGGAACTACTTTATTTAAATAAATAAATAAATTAAGCACAGCTACCTCAATTTTTTAAATAAAATCAATAAGGTAGGCTGATGATTTTCTTTTTCAATTGTCAAATGTTCCATTAAGCATAAAAAAATGTAAATGGCTAAAGAAGATAAAGCTGATAGAATGCAGTAATGAGTTACCCCTTTCATATTTTGAATTAGCCTCTTTCCAACATAGTTGTGGGAGCTATTAGCAAATCTTGTATTTGGGTAATTTTGAGGGTACTGGTTATTTTGCAATGTTGCAGTTACCAACATAGCCTTATATGCCATCTTTGATCTGGTATATTGCATGACAACCATCTAATTTTTAATATTTCATCACCAAATCCAGCAACATTTCCAAAAGGTTTATTAACGATGACTGACAAACTAAACCACAGCTGCTGGGCAATGTTAGCACACAACATTTGATAAGTTCCCCCACACAAAGGAACATTTTATTTAACCCAATGAAGCCATCACATTACGATCAGTTTTCAATTTTATATGGAACTATTTCAAAAGATGTCAAAATGGGAAATTGTCCTCTCTTTCACAATTGTAAACAATTAATTTATAAAATATGAAAGTCATTTACTGAGTGTGAGAAACAGTTGGAATGCAGAAATCTACTTAGAATGGGACCCTAAGAGGGGTTTGAACAGAACTGGCACTGAATGATGTAAGAATGAAACAAGATGTGAAAGCTCAATCAGACTCTAAATTGCACAATATATAGGGTGAGGCCTGCTGTGCAGCTGCATGGGTAGAAAAACGAAGGAAAATGACAGTGCACATTGTTCCACAGTCTGCTGTTGAGCAATTTCTGATGTCAATCGAAAGGGACTTATTTTTCTCAAGAAAGTATAATTTAAAGGTCACTAATGCACTTTTTTGCCTTTGTCAGTTATTTGAGAATATATGCTATTGCCCCTGTAGAAAACTTAGAAGGTACTGTCTGCCGTGTAATGTGCAATGTCACATTGAATATATGGCCCACTATCCAAACTTTTCAAAAATAAATGCTTTGTCATGCAGAATGTTAATAGTCTGCTTGAATGGAGAAAATGCAATATTCAATATTCAAAGCCACCCTAATTAAAGTTAGAATTTGAGTGATGCTGACTATGATTGCCACTCACCTAGCAACTATAAAACCCTGTTTCTATGGACCTCAATCAACACTAGCAACAACCATAACAGGCTCACAGCTTGGCAGAACTCACATGCCCTGTTCTCTCACTCTCTTTTCTCCTCCATTGCTTCTCCACAGGTGGGGGTTAGAAAGCATTACTTCAGTCTGGTGGAGCAGTGAGACCCATCTTCCCGTCTGTGTGGAAGAGTGGAAGCGGGCCCATACTAAGTGGATAAATGAGCCTGACGTGGTAAATCAGGGAAGATTACAGACTGAAGTCAGTGTCTTCCCCGTGGGAGTACCTAAAGCAGCTGCTCAGATAGGCCAGTCTGCTCCATTACAGTAATTATTCTCCCTAAAGACTCCCTTCAAAAAAAAAAAAAAAACTCCCTTCACAAAAAATTAATAAATAAAACCAAACGAAGACATGGCTTTATTTTAGGAATGTGCAATCAACTGGACATGGCACAGAGAATAGACACATCACCTCCATGTTGATATACTTGAGTAACAATATTTTCCTTTTATTATGAGGCATCAGAGGACAGTCAGTGGCATTGCCAAAGGGCAGTTACAGGTCACAGGCAGTAAATAAAGCCACTCAGGAGGACTGTTCAGTGCCCCACACCTGTGACTATTACTGAGGAGCAGGTGCAGGACTGTTCATTAAGTAACACGTTTGGACCCTGGTTGGAGTGGTCGGGGGCACATTGTGAGATACCCAAAGAGCATGGCAACAGGGTGAGTGAGGCAATTTCAACATGAATAATGGAGGACATCTCCTAAGCCTGACAGTCATGTGTGGAAGAGCCAATTTCATTGCACAGCCCCTGCTCCCATATATCTGATCTATTAGAGGTGTCCTCTAATACTATCGTCAATATAGAAGTTGCTGCAGCTAAGATTGCTATCCAATTCACATATGTAGTTCTGGAACTTTGACAACCTCTATAACTCTCTGGGTCAAAAAGGTTTTTAATGTATGTGAGGAAAAAATGACAATAATATTTGCAACGACCTAGAAGCAATCAGTTAATACACACAGCAAATAAATAAAGGTGTGGATTTTTAGTATAATGTATGCATTAATAATGGTTGAAAAGGGCATCATTTAAGTCATTAGTGGTCATCATTTAAATTTGGGCAGTTTCAAATAGGAGCTAAAGTTTTGTTGGGGGTATGGAGAAAGGCTAATCCCAGTGGAAGTCAGAGCATGAACATTAATGCAACACACACACACACACACACACACACACACACACACACACACATACACACACACTAGTGTTCAAAAGTGTGTAATCAGTGTTTATCAGTGATATAAACTCCATTTAGTTTCAGATCCTCTATAAAATGATTGTAATATGATTCTTTAGCTTTCAGATCATTTGTATTCAGCTGTAAAACATCATGTGTCCAGAA